>JASANB010000974.1:0-11070 GCA_030248155.1 Sabatieria punctata | reverse complement strand
TCTCTGAACCGATCGCGTCTCAGTATTCAGACCCCAAATTTGAAACTTTAGGCTAGAGAGCTGTAAGTTGGTACATTAATACATACTTATGAGTTGTCTTTCGGCCCCAAAGGATTAGTGGATTTGACGCTCCAATCCCGAGATACAGCCTTCTGAAAATCGGCCTGCTTAACTATGGGACCAAAATTTCAAACTCGAATTTCTAACCTACCAGCTGGAGTTTGAAGATAAAAATTTGGGTTTTTGCGTAACTTTTGGAGTACTTTAAGAATCTGCAGTCCAATTTTGTTTTGGAATAAAAAAATTTTTTTTCGACCTCTTTGGTGGGCCATAACTCGGCTGCAACCCCCCCTAGAGGCGCATTTTTTATTTCATAACTTTGTAGTGCTTTTTATAAGCTTCATTTTGGTATAGAATATGGTACGATTGCTGGTGGCCAATCCAGTGAAAATTGGCCTCAAATGTCACGAACTCGAAAAATTCGCATTTTTCTCTATAGACATAATTTTCCAAATCGAATTTCTGACTTAATGAACGGAGTTGAGATGTGAAAATTTGGGTTTCCAGAGTACTTTCAGTGTGCTTTCGGAATATTTAGTGGATTTAGAATTTCGAGGAAAAAAATATTTTTTCGACCTCTTTGGCGGGCCATAACTCGGCTGCAACCCCCCCTAGAGGCGCTTTTTTATTTCATAACTTTGTAGCGATTTTTATAAGCTTCATTTTGGTATAGAATATGGTACGATTGCTGGTGGCCAATCCAGTGAAAATTGGCCTCAAATGTTGAGAACTCATAAAAATTTGGTCTTCCAAATGAGGGAATTTTTCGAGTTTGTAACCTATGAGGCCAATTTTAACTGGATTGGCCACGAGCAATCGTACCATATTCTATACCAAAATGAAGCTTATAAAATTCGCTACAAAGTTATGAAATAAAAAAGCGCCTCTAGTGGGGGTTGCAGCCGAGTTATGGCCCACCAAAGAGGTCGAAAAAAAATTTTTTATTCCAAAACAAAATTGGACTGCAGATTCTTAAAGTACTCCAAAAGTTACGCAAAAACCCAAATTTTTATCTTCAAACTCCAGCTGGTAGGTTAGAAATTCGAGTTTTAAATTTTGGTCCCATAGTTAAGCAGGCCGATTTTCAGAAGGCTGTATCTCGGGATTTGAGCGTCAAATCCACTAACCCTTTGGGGCCGAAAGACAACTCGTAAGTATGTATTAGTGCACCAACTTACAGCTCTCTAGCCCAAAGTTTCAATTTTGGGGTCTGAATAGGGCAAAGAGCCAAGACTCGATCAGTTCAGAGACTGACTCTTAAATTCTCAAACGAAAGCTTTCATTATATTCATGGCCTTGTTGGCGATGATCTACATAGATCAAAGCACCCAACGAAGCAAGGCAATCTCTTCTGAGTTGCAGTTTCTGGCGGCTCTTCGATTTTATTCCTTCAGGCTTTCCTTAAAGTTATTGGGGATACCTTGGGCATTTCAGATCCGTCAATGAACCGCATTGTCACCAATGTTTCCTTGTGTCTGTTTTGTCAAAGCATGAGATGATTTTGTGTACTTCCCGGAAGGAGACGAACTGAATGAAATATCGAAAGGATTTTTTCGGGTGGCCAAGTTTCCGGGGTTGTGGGTGCCATTGACGGCACTCACATAAAAATTCAAGCGCCGTCTGGAGATCAAGAAGCGAACTACGTAAACAGGAAGGGCTAAAACTCCATAAACGTGAAAGTAAAATGTGATCAGAATAGCAATTTCCAGAACGTGTTAGCTGATTCGCTAGAGTCAATATATGATTCTTGATTTCTGGGAAGTAGCAAAATCGGGATGGAGTTATACAGCATAAGCTTGGTGGGATTTTCATGCCTCTGCCATGCGCAACGCAAAGGAGCTTTGAATGCGCCGACAATCACTACATTGTACTTCTCATAGCAATGGGAGGTTTACACATGACGCCGACGGTTCAGTCAGTTATCCCTCCCAAGCAGACCGTGTCATTTCAGAGCCAATTTGAGCAAAGGATGCCATTTTTGGGTAAAAACATGACCAAAAAGCAATAAAAACAGGGGCAAAACAGCAGAGGCCGCTTTCACAAAATTTTGCATTTGAAGGCCGTTCAAACCTAAAGAATCTAAAGGGTCGACTCTCTGAAGGCCTCTTTAAATTGTGAAGGGGCAACTCTAAAGTGACTTTCACGTAGAATCTAAAGGACCCTTTAGTCAGTCGGGGTGTTAGATTTTTGAAGGCCCGACTCGAGCTGTTTTTGCGCCTGTTTTTATTGGTTTCTTATCACGTTTTTATCCAAAAATGGCATCCTCTGCTCAAATTGGCTCTGAAATGATACGGTCTGCTCAAGCTGCTTGGGAGGGACAACTAACTGAACCGTCGGCATCATGTGTAAACTTTCCATTGCTATGAGAAGTACCGGGTTTTTCCGTAAAAACGCCCATGGGCGTTTATTTAGTTTTGGCACGTTCTAATCTGAATAAACGCCCAGGGGCGGCTATTTGGAAAGTACTGTACATGTGCGTTTATTTGGAATTGGCAACTGCTTTCTGGCTGAGCGCGGTCTGTCTGTGAGTTGATTTTTTGCACTGATTCTTCAACAACAACTGATAATATCGTCTTTCTATACTGAAACTCATGCTTCTAGCCCCAATTTATGAGGTTTTAACCCATTTTTCATCATATTTTTTATCTTTTCCTGGACAAAATGTTTTATCTTAATAGACGCCCATGGGCGTTTATTTGTAAAGCCTTTCCAAATAAACGCCCAGGGGGGCCACTATTTGGAGGGCGTTTATACGGAAAAACCCGGTACAACGTAGTAATTGTCTGTGCGTTCAAAGCTGCTTTGCGCATGGAAGAGGCATGAAAATCCCACCAAGCTTATGCTGAGAAAACGCCATCCCGATTTTGCTACTTTCCAGAAACCAATAATCGTGAATTGACTCTAGCGAATCAGCTAACATTCACATTCTGGCATTTGCTCTTGCTGTCACATATTGTCCGCACGTTTATGGAGTTTTAGCCCTTCCCGTTTACGTAGTTCGGTTTCTGATCTCCAGACGGTGCTTGAATTTTGATGAGACTGCCGTCAGTCAATCGCACCCACAACACCCGGAAACTTGGCCACCCGAAAAACTCCTTTAGTTATTTCGTTCTGTTCGTCTCTTTGTGGGAAGTACACAAATTCATCTAAATGCTTTTACAGTCTGTTTTTAATTTTTGACCCTAACAACTGTGCCCCCGCGTTTGAGGACTGTGGTGGTACCATATATGGTACACCCACATTCGGCCACTGTGATGGCACCACTTCATTCAAATTTCGTATATATGATACCGGCACCCTATATGGTGCTAGTACCATAAACGGCGTAAAGTGCCTGACTGTATAAAGCCTGTCTGGTGAAGGTGGAGGCGGTTGGGGTCTCCAACAGGCCAGGGCTGATCTGAGATTGGACAAGCTAATAAAAGTTTCGAAATCTCGGCAAAGTTTCACTTTGCCTCGCAAAGTGGCAGGGTGCTTAGTTTTTGGATTACGTACAGTCGAGTATAAAATGATTGAAAACCTATTTAGGCCTAATGGTACGTACGTACAGTATGGCCGAGAAATAATCCTACAGTATAAGGGATTCTTCAAACGCTTACCTTAAATAATGTAACAAAACAGTTAAGAGTAAAAATATGGGATCACACAGTCTAATCTTTGAATAAGACATGGCCTAAAAACTAAATCCGGCGTTCAGGTCGGCCTTTATGATTTAGTGGTAACAACTTAAAAAATTGGTGTTGAAATATAGCCGTTTTGTCTATGAACGCCGGATTTAGTTTTTAGGCCATGTTCTTTAGTCTTACTCAAAAATTAGACTGTGTAGTCCCATATTTTTACTCTTAACTGTTTTGTTACATTATTTAAGGTAAGCTTTTGAACAATCCCTTATACTGTAGGATTATTTCTCGGCCATACTGTACATATCATTAGGCCTAAATACAGTTAGAAAAAAAATGTCCCATCGCTTTTTCGGCCTTCACTCAAACATTTCGTTCTCAGTCACTTCTTTACCGCCTTGGCTCAAATTTTCAGCAAAAATTAACAACATGGTTGGCTAAATATTCTGAAAGTTTAGTGGCAAAATTCCGACTCATACTGGTTTTATGACCCAAAAACTAAAAAGTTGCCTGAAACTTGCGGGAATGATTGGTGTTGCCATTGGGCATAACATACTAAGCAGGCAGCCCTGTAGCTCAAAGGGCACTAAAATTGGGGAATTTCAAAAACATGAGTGAAAGAAAATCCCATAGTTAAGAAATCCGCACCTTCTAGAATCAAAGCACTGAATCTGTTGTTAATCAACACAGATTAAGCAGGAAGTTCGTCAAATAAATGAACCTGATATTTAAAAACTCTGTTCCACACCATAGAAACCATCCCTGCGCAGCGTTTTTTGAAAATCGAAAATCTTTAGAATCGTCATTTTGCCGGTTTTACGAAGAAAAGTCATATTTAGCATGTTTTTGAAATTCCCCACTTTTAGTGCCCTTTGAGCTACTGGGCTGCCCGCTTAGTATGTTATGCCCAATAGCAACACCAATCATTCCTGCAAGTTTCAGGCCTGTACTCCTGGTATTACCGAAAAAAAACAAATTTGCGTGGACCACCTTCATTCCTAGTTTTCGGGTCCTAAAACCAGTAAACTGTAGGTTTCCGATCCTTTTATACTCCACTGTACGTAATCCAAAAACGAAGCACCCTGCCACTTAGCGAGACAAAGTGGACCTTTGCCGAGGTACAATAGTGTATTGCTTGAGCGATGCTTGTCTTTTTGACGACTTTTTCCAAAGACCACTCCTTTGCACTACACGGGGCCACTCACAGGAACGGGTCCCTTCCTTCTTTGGGACAAAAATTGGACTGTCGAAAACATTTTTTCTCGATGAGGGTGCTACACATCTGGAACGCATTGAACAGTCAGGGAAATAACAACATATATGGTATCAGTACACATATATGGAAACGGTACCATATATGGTGCCGGTACACCTTTAAGTGGTACCATACATGGTACCACTTCCTTATATGGTACTGGTACCATATATGGTACCCCTTCGATCGAGGCCTCAGGTGATACCATACATGGTACCATGGTATATATGGTACCCCTTATGATTTGATCGAAGGGGTACCAAATATGGTACCGGTACCATATATGGAAACGGTACCATATATGGTACCCTTTCGATCGGGGCCTCAGGTGGTACCGTACATTGTACAGGGTGTGCCAGAAAAAAACAACCCAGCAGATTTTTCGCTGTAGCAACCGCAAATCTCAACCGATTTGAATGAATCCTTTTTTAAATGAAAGATAAATAAATTCCTGAAAGATTGATGTAACGTTTATTAATGTACTCTGCTTAGTTCCTGAGATATTCACTCTCAAAATCAAAACTGTGATTTTGGCAGTGAACAAGAGGGAATTTATATTTTTCCGCTGCACTTCGTAATAAAACGGATTCCTGCTACTGTTGAGGGCTATTGGAGGCTTCACTGGTGACACATAAACTCGGTTCACTTCAACAGTAAAGTGTCATTAGCCCCCAGCAGTAGGAATCTGCTTTATTATGAAGTGCAACGGAATCGCTCTTGTTCTTTGCCAAAATCTGTTTTTGACTCTGAGGGCAAATATCTCAAGAACTAAGCAGTGAATCTCAATAAAAATTGCACCAATTTTTGAAGAATTTATCAATCTTTCATACAAAAAAGGATTCATTCAAATCGGTTAAGATTCATGGTTGCAAAAGTAAACAATCTGCTGGGTTGTGTTTATCACTCTTGTTCACTGCCAAAATCTCTGTTTTGACTTTGAGGGCAAATATCTCAGGAACTAAGCAGGCTATCTTAGTAAACGTTACATGAATCTTTCAAGAATTTATTTATCTTTCATTTAAAAAAGGATTCATTCAAATCGGTTGAGATTTGCGGTTGCTACAGCAAAAACTCTGCTGGGTTGTTTTTTTTGGCACACCCTGTATATGGTCAGGGCCTAGAAAATCAGGGAGTCATGGGAGTCAGGGAATTTAAAAAAGTCAGGGAATCAAGGAAAAGCATGGAATTTGGTGTCTGGTCAGGGAAAAATTCGATAGCAGCAGAAACATCTCGCCACCAAATGCTCCTGTTAGAACTTTACACACCACCCTTCTTCAATATCGGACTTCTGACTTTCTACTACTACTTAAACTAAACATTAAGCCTCAGAATGCCGTTTAAACCAATGTTTCAAAAGTTTCTCTCCCTGGTTGGTCAGGGAATTTTGACTTTGGTCATAGGAAAAGTCAGAGAAAGGTCAGAGAATTTTGCCATGCAAAAGCCGCACGAACCCTGTTTTAACTACCCTTCTGTATCAATATAAGAAACGAAACCTACATGGACTTGTACAAGGTACTTGAACTATGCCTAGTGAATGCATACAGGATGTACCTAGCCTGTTTAGTTTAATTTTCGAGTTTTCGATCCAAGAATCTCAGTCTCAAAACATACAAAACCGAGATCTCAAGTTATACCATTTATAGTTAAAACAGGCTTACTTAGATTCAAGGTCAGGCTTAGACTTAGGGAAACTTTTGTTTTAAAAGCAGTTTATGCTTCTGGTACCATATATGGTACCACCTGAGGCTTCGGTCGAAAGGGTACCATATATGGTACCGTTTCCATATATGGTACCGTTTCCATATATGGTACCGGTACCATATATGGTACCACCTGAGGCCTCGATCGAAGGGGTACCATATATGGTACCGTTTCCATATATGTGTACTGATACCATATATGTTGTTATTTCCCTGACTGTTGAATGACTATTAATAAAGTATACTGTATCAAAAAAGCTTCAAAGCTATTTAGGGATCGTGCCTAAGCAGAACAGACTCTTGTCCGTCCACCTTGCAAAATACGTACATGTACAGGTAAGTGTTGAAACGGAGTTGAGAGTCTTTACTAGTAATCTGGTACACACAACACACACACGCACTCTCAAATGCACACACACACACACAACTGCTCGGTAACTCGCTAATACAAACACTCACACAAAACTACCAAATTCTTCATCACTCCCCTTTCAACGAGTGTCGACTGGCCGCCGCTGTGCCTGACAATCGGGGAATGAACGAACTGAGAAAACTGCTCCGCCTCTGTTGACTCGGCATCTCCGGAAAACTGCTCTGTATCGACACCGTATTGACCCGATCTCTTGCGCGCCACGTTTCGGCCTTTCTGCGCCTTTGTCTTCATCTGGTGACTTGTCATGGGAGAAACGGGATCACATCTCTTGACCAACAAACTCAAACGAACTAACATTCTTTCCGTCTGCCTTCTTCTTCTCTTTCTCTTACTTCTCTTTCTCGCCACTCTCTTCATCCTCTTCATCTTCCACTTTCCTTGCTTCCTTCCACCTCTTCTCATAATCTCACACCTCATCATCCTTCCTCTCCTCCTTCCTCTTCTCTTAACATTCCACTTTACTCTCGTTACCTCACTCTTTATCTTCCTCCTCATAACTCTCTTCACTCCATTTCTTCTCTTCATCCTCTTCACCTTTCTTCCTCTAAACATCTCTGCTCCTTCCTCTTCAACTTTCTCTTCCTCTTCTTTCCTTCTCACTCTCTTTACCCTTCTTCTTCCGCCTTCCTCTCTTCTAGCCATCTCAAAAAATACAGGACTACCCATAACTGAATGCATTTGCAAAGAATCACCAACGGAACCACACTGGATGTCCTGAAGAGTATTCACAAACGAAGCCGAATCTTTAGTGCCGGCAGAGGTCACATCGATGGGATCGTCCACGTGTGCCCCAAGAAGCGCGCTTTGTAAAGGTGCTTGCTGCACAACATCAACAGAACTGAACTGAAAAGGGCTTGCCGCCAAACAAAGAAACTCTGGAACTCCATCAGCCAACTGTGCGTCGTCTTTTACTTCTTTCCTCACCCTTTTCTTCTCCTCATCTCTCTTCACTACCACTTGACCATACTTGGGAGCCTCTGTACACGAAAGAGGATCGACCATTAACCCGGTGAAGGGAGTGTTTAATGAGCCGATTGGAACATCCGACGTGCCAGAACGCGAAGCCGCGTCTTCTTTCACAGGAGCTTTGCTGCAGCGGGACTGGTAGTCAGCTAACATGCGATGAAACTGGTCGTGAAGCCGCCGTTGTTCGATCCAAAATTGTTTTTGTTGCTCACGATCACGCCGGTTTTGTTCAGTCTGCGCTCGGTAACGTTGCTGTTGTTCGAGCTGCAATCGCCGGGTTTGTTCTTGTAGAAGTCGGAGGCGGTCGTGAAATTCTGTGGACGACATGTGAGCATCAACGGGGGGCCACCTCTGTGCCTGATGATCACGAACCAAGGAATACATGAAATGGAGGAGCGGAAACAGGGAAACAGGAGAAGCTTTGTAGCAGGACTTGAACTTGTACTGGAACTGAATGAAGGGGGCTCGAAGGGTCCTCGGCACCAATGAAACGAAAGTGGAGGTCTTTACTAGTAGCTCTTGTGCACAACACAACACACAAACACTCTCAAGCGCACGCACACACACACAACTGCTCGGTAACTCGCTAATACAAACACTCACACAAAACTACCAAATTCTTCAGTGTGTAGGAGGTATAGTGGTGTACGTAGATGTGGGGTGAAGAAAAGGCTGAAAATCCTGCGGAAGCATGTCACTACTCTCTATGGTAAGTATCGCTGCCACAATCGTAAAACAACCAAGTGACAGAAACTCGAAATCGAGAAAATCGCCTTCCATGTATTACATTTTCGTGAATTAGCTGTTATGTATTTAAATATTTTCCATAAATAGTACCGTACATAAATTTACCGAAACGAGAAGTTTTCTATTAACAACAGATAGAGAAGGAAACAAATGAGACTAATAAGTCCGAGAGAAAGACGTGTAAACAATCAATAATCGGCGGCAGCAGAATCTTGCTGGTTCTGTTCGACGGGCGCCTCTTTCTTCCAACTGGTCGGTGCGTCTTCAGTCGAGTGGTTTACCTCTTCCAAGCGGCCAAAGAAATCGGAGTGGACAGTCACATCAGCCTAGACCGATCTGCAGTGTATTGTGCGTGCAAATGGTGCACAATTATTGTTTTGCTAACTCGTACTATGTGTATTAGTGCCATATCTGTTTATACTAACCGAGCGTCAATTAATGTTAGTTACGTTATCGTGTTAGGATCCCCGCTCAAGCCATTCCAAGTGGGCGGTTGTATGGCGGCCGTCAGTGTCTTTTTGCTTATTGTCGGCCATATTGGCACTTTTCTGTTCTTGTTGATGATAGCTGAGCACTGATAAAAGTGTATCGCAGAACCTTATTGCTGTCAAGCGCCTATCCGAGTAGGATCTCCGCGCCTATAGCCTTCCGTGCTGCGCCGACGTCACTGCTCCGACCCGCCACTGACCTGCATAAGACTGTTTACTACTTTTTGCTGCTCGCCACAACCTGGACAGAACTGTCGTTCGCGTCGACACTTTTCCGGCGTACATCTTGGCTCTGCCCAGTGCAGTAGTCCATTCGCCCGGTCTTTCTACTTGCGTAGGACCGTGCGACTAATCAACACTACTTCTCTTTTCTCCAGTACCGTGCTAGCACCGTGCTGTTGGCCCGGTGCCATCTACGACGTCTTTCTACTACTTTTGCCCGGCTGATTTTATCGCCCGGCCTATCAACTCTAACTACCTTCCTCTCCATGCATTTCGCCGTTTGACCTACAATTGCGGATTTTCGACTCACCTCTGCCGTGCTATTCTACTGTGATCGCGCCGTCTACGGCTATTCATCATTCAAAAAAACAGACGTGGTGCAATTGGAGGTTCCGAACCGAGATGCCGAATCGCAACAAGAAAAGCAAGAGTGGTCAGTATCGGCCAAAAAGCAACCTATCCTCTCAACAGACTACCAAGCGAGCGCCGGAAATTGAAGACTCTCTTGCTCTCGAAAGATAATGCCACTGACAAGGGCAAGAAAGTTAATCTTTCACCTCTCAGCCGCAAACAAAAGAGACGACAGAAGCAGTCTGAAAATCGGCCCTCTTCCGTGTCTACAGAGCAGCTTGCAGCCAGCGATGACTCACCACGCACCTTGACGTTTCTGATGATGACCTATCACAACGGAAGAAACGTCAGGGGCAGGCTTAAAAATTGTTGAAAGTAACGAGTTGGCGATGCGTTCGGCCCATCCACGCGTGCTGCAACGCTAATCTCGACTACAACCGAGAGTCTGTCGGCAGCCCAGCGAGCAGGCCGTTTTGACTGCCATGATCAAGAAACCACGCTAGTGCACAGAGTGGCCGCTCATGTTAATAAAAATCTGAGCGCGGTCATTCAGCAACAAGTCCGATTGCAAGTGCACGAAGAATCTGACGTGCTCCGAGAAGACATCGATCAGCAGACCGACAAACTAAGACAGGAGATGGAAGGAATTGAACAGAGAGTCGGTCAAATGTCCGGCCAAATTTCGCAAGTTGCCGTCGGACAACAACAACTGGAAAAACGGAGTATCAGCCGGCCAACAACAACTGAAAAATGAACTGAAAAACGAAATGTTGGCCGGACAGAAGAAATTGAAGGACGAAATGTCGGCCGGACAACGACAAATTCTGGCACCTTTGTCGGCACAGAAGCCGGCAATTTCGACTCAACCCGAAATAATTGGCAACAACTCAGATGATGATGACGAAATGACACGTAATGGCTTCGGGTTGGTGTCTAAACACCGCTCGGTCTACAATCGAACCGCTCGAAGCAGAAAGAGAAGCGAGTTTCGGCCGTCGAACCAGCTACTTCTGAATTAGAGCAGCAGTTGGCCGAATGTCATTCGAAGTGGAACAGACTGGTGGCTACTCATAAGACAACTGACGGACAGAGTGAAATGGTACAGTGAAAAGCTGTACCAATGTGAGTGCCGGCAGGCGGAGCAACTCGACCTTCCGCTGCCGTCACTAATCGAATCGAAAGTGCCGCCAGCTGGGGTGAATCAGGCACGTAAAGCGTGCTGGTCGAC
>JASANB010000973.1:0-203155 GCA_030248155.1 Sabatieria punctata | reverse complement strand
TGGACAATTTTAGCTTTAGGTTAGCACTAGACAACCGATCAAACACTTCTCTTAGATCTTTTATATGGCTTGCAAAATCTCGGGAATAGACTAAGCAGTCATCAATATAGATCAGGCATTTTTGCCAAGTCAGTCCGGCTAAAATCAGCTCCATCGCCCTTTGAAAAGTGGCTGGGGCATTGCACAACCCAAAACTGACTACCGGAAATTCATATGTACCATAAACAGTAGTGAATGCCGTCTTTTCTACATCTTGCGGGGCTATCCTAAACTGCCAGTAACCTGACGCAAGATCAAGACTGGTGAAATATTGTGCCCCATTGAGAGAATCCAATATTTCATCTATCCTTGGCAAATTATAGACGTCCTTTTTAGTTATCGCATTGAGTGCTCGGTAATCTACACAAAAGCGTAATGAACCATCTTTCTTTTGCACTAACACAATCGGACTGGCCCAGGGGCCCTGAGATGGTCGTATGACACCTTGTGCCAACATTTTGTCTATATGCTTCTTGACTTCACCCACCCCCACCCTCAAACAAACCATCACTTCTACCCCAACACCACCTTATCCTTTTTTATTTCCTTCTCTTCCCTCTTTCCTCCCATCTTTATTCGTCCCATTAATTACCTTTATATTCCCCTTTCCTCTTCTGGGTTGTGTATAACCACCTGGGTGCTTCGCAACCGCCTATCTCCACCGTACATACACATCCTCACACACCTTTCACAGTAATGCGACCGCAGGTAGTGTGATGAAACAGATAGCTGTGGTCAGTAGTGTGATGTACCCAGCTGAGGGGTGTTCAGTAATCCAGGCGTATGCAATAATGGAGATGCCAACGATTAGTGATATCAGTGAAATCATTATCCCACAGCAAGCAAGGGTTCTGGAATTTTGCCACCCGGATTTTTTTCCTTTTTAAATAAGGTTACCCCCCCGAGTGGGGAAGCCGATAATTTGGGGTCGTTCTAGGCATCGCATGCATCCCTAATGTCTCACCAACAGTTTCAAGTGATGTAACTTGGCTAAATCGATTGGTTGCAGGTGTAAGGGGGTAAGTAGTTTCCCACACCATACTAGAAGCTCCAGGATGGTCAATTTCCTCATATGGATGACCATCTGGTGACAGTATGCTGGTTGGTGGTCTGTGGTCCGAGGGGACAGATTGTTTACAAACAGTGATTGTGGATTCTGGGACACAGTCATAATATCGCTCAACTGCTCCTTGACCTATCATATTAATCTCAGACTTATGCTGTCTTACTGGGTCAGTCACTGTTGTTTTCACTGCTTCCTCCTCTGATCTACTTTTATCCTCTACGTCTGTTTCCTCTCTCTGTTCTGCTGTTTGGCTATCAGTTAGTTCTGGTGGACGTATAAGTTTATGGATTTCAGCGTTAATAGCAGTAGGTGCAGTCAAGGCTAGATAACTGCGTTGATAATCGAATGTCACACAATCCATTCGTCTAAGGAAGTCAGTTCCTAACAAGATGTCATACCCGCCGGGGTCTAATATAAAACAGTAGTGTTTCATCCAAATACTGCCGACCTTAAGTACTACAGCGGTGAGGGTGTTAGCCTCCGCCGTACTTCCTCCTGTCACAAAGAATGTCTGAGGGCTATTAACCTGTTGTGAAAATTGGACTATATCTTTATGACGTGAAGACAATATTGACACATTCGATCCAGTATCGATTAATGCATACATGGATCTATCGTTTACTATGACTTCAATGAATGATTCAAGTGGATAATGTCTTGGAAGGTACAACATGTTCACGTGTGCAGTTGGAGTTTGTTGTACACCCTTAATAGTTGTCAATGATTCACTAGTAGCATGCTCACACGTTTTCTCTTGACTATAGACTGAATTAGAAGTTTGTTCATTAAAGTTTGTTCCTACTCCACTTCTAAGTGGTTCAAATGCTGAAAATACCTTCAGAAAGGTTTCAGCCGTTCCCAATCTGGTGCCTTTGAACAACCTAACTGGTGAAGCATACGGATTTAACAGTTTGATCCGAACATATTCCTTTTGTGCAGGGATCAGCACACGAGCAGCAACTAAATGATATCGTGATAACAGTAATGGGTTTGGGTCATATATCAGCTCTGGGTGAGAGCCACCCTTGACCCGTGCAGTCAAGAGCACCTCTGATCGCGCAGGGATCCATTCATCCTGCGGGATGATTATGTCCCATTTCTCGCGATGCACAGCTGATGAGTGGCTGTAGAGGCCAAATGCAATGTCTCTTCCGCCGATTGAGAGAGTCTGGTTGTCGAAGTCAAATGTTATCTTACCTAGTCGTTGCAAGAAGTCAAAGCCAAGTAGGCATGGAAATGCCAGTGTAGGAGTAACCAAAGCTGTATGAGGCTTGCTAATCGGTCCTATCCGGATGGTGATACGAACGGTACCGATAATGGTCAGTCTTTCCCCATTGGCTGTGTGGGCACTGTGTCTAGTTGGTATCAGTTCTGGTTTAGGTTCCATTCTGTCTATTAACGATGCTCGGACGATTGTTGGAGTAGACCCTGTGTCCAGCAAGCATACACACTTGTACTGCTGTATGTGGGCTACCACTGTCAAGTTTTCCATAGGTTCAGATGTTTGCACATTAGCTGACAAATTGGGGTAGCAGCTTTGTTCCCAAGACCATCGATCTGGTGGTCCAGATTGATGCATTGAGTGTGGTGAATAACCAATTGGTCTAGGAGGGACACGGGGTAGTTCAATACCATCTTCATCTCTAATGGTCAATCGTGGTTCCATTTGCGCATTTTCCACTAGCGACCGGAGCATGTTTGTCCCCATTGGACAAGGTGCTCGTCTCGCTGGTCTAAGACTTAATGAGGTAGCAGGTTCCATAGTGGGGTCAACAGATAACGGCGCATTTCCACGCATCCTATTGTAAAACTGTGCACCATATGTGAACACTGTGGAAAAAATGTCTGGAAGGCTTGGAACAAAACTACCGCGATGTCTCACAGGGCAGCAGTGTGTGATTACAATCTGTATATAGATATAAACCACTGCAATAAACACTAGAACATCTTTCAAACCCAATGGGTATCCAGACAAAAATCCAAAAAGACCTTGGTTTACTATGTTGGATGCTGCTTGTCCAGCTTGGTGGTCTGCAGGTTTACCATTAAGTGTGATTCCAAGTTCCTTTAACACTGATTGTTGTTGGGAAGCGCTATATAATATGTCATTAAGGCTCACATGTGTATCTAACTCTGACCAAGAGTACATGTGAAGCTCTCTAAATATCGTGTCTTCTCGAGGTAACTGCAAAGATATATTCCACTGAAAGATATTGAGTGGAATCCCTCGAGGTGCCAGACGTATTGTTGCATCTACGGCATGGTAAAGGTGTGTTCGCCCATTCAGCATAACTGGTATTTCCTGCGATAATGAACAGTCTGTGGGCGTACCACTGTGACCAACAATGTTTGTAACCGGGTCTAAGTAACCTTTATTGTATATACCAGCCGCAGAGAATGTGATTGGAATTTGTTGCGTACATGACTTGTTCATAGGTTGCAGTTGATAGTCAGTTGGACTAAGGATTTGACATGGCCATATCTCGATTCTCTCTGCCGCAGCTCTTGCGTACAAATCTGTGCGATTTAATAGCACTCTCATTGCCAGGGTTGGATTTGCTACAATGTCAGCCTTTACAACTTCCATAATATTGATCATAGATCTACAAGTCGAGGCCATCATGTGTCGAAATGTGTACAGCATAGTATCCCTAATGTGCATCTCAACGGCCTGTAACGAGGCAGCCAGAAAGTTTGATGTAACTGGTCCCTCATTATATTCAGTTATTTTCCTTCGAACTCGGCTATTAGTATGTCTTTCACGTCCTGTCCGATTCCCATGTATTCCTTGTATTGACGCTCGTTTAGTTCGACCATTTTTGATCTTAGTAGCACTAAGTTGAGCATACTTAAGAGAAGATTCTGGCCTTCTATCCCGTTTTTCCCTAGGGTACAGTTTACGAAATGGAATTCCTTGATCTGACATCGAAATGGTTTGACCATCGCAGTTTATCGCTCTGCGATTATCACGATGCGTTAAAGCTAGTGTACCATCAACAGATAACCAGTCCCCAGCTAAAAGTTTTCCATCCATCTTTCTCCATTCCAGGAATTGACAATGTTCAGTTTTATTTACCTCCCAGATTAGGAAGGTCCCATCCTTCAATTGACATTTTTGATCTTCATAGGAACAGTGCCCAACTGGGCCGGCTGTGGATTCCATAGTTTGTTCTTCATGACGTTTATATACATATGCACCCATTAAATAGCAGTTTACGGCAATGAATTCGTTCCACTTACAGCAACTAAAACCTCCGCCTGAGTACTCCCAGTTAACTCTGTTGCTTGTGCTCCAGAGATCACCATTAGTACTCAGCGTTCCAGCACTACATTTCTTCCACAATCGCATCTGTTCGCATTCCTGGCCATCAACAGTCTGTTCTGTGGTATATTCCTCTTTCAAACGAGGTGTACCAAAGAAATAAGTGAAAGTGCGCACAAGTTGTTTTACTTTCTTACAGTGCCAAGCTTGCGTCCGATATCTCACATGATTCAACTTATAAAGCTGCAATCGCTGTGGCACTGGATTTTGACCTAACCGCGGTGTGTTAGCTGCAGGACAAGGATATGGAGGCGGTGTTTGATATATCAGTTTTCCTTGACGTGTTTGGCACAACATTGGACCCATGGCTAAAGGATTTACTGAACCAAGCAGACTTAAAATTGTCAGTGAGATTAGGGTTAAGGTAACTAAATTCACGTATAGTGCAGGATTATAAAAGCTATATGTCCTTCTGGGACTGTCATCAAGTGTACTTGGTTGTCTATAGGGCATATCTTGAGACGATTGTGAGTCCAAAGCTACTTGCAAACCGTCAACTATACTATTGGACTCAGTCAACTCATGATTTAGTGTTTGTAAACTGAAGTCTAGAACTGCACAATTAGAACTGGAATACCACTCAAAATCTTTACTTTCATCGCCATTACGCACAAACACACCATATTGGTTTACAACTCCATCATTATTTTCATACATAGACTGCAATCTGGCAAGTAATTGGTCCCACTCTACTATGAGACCTTGTTCTCGCAAATAGCCTAAATATCGGCGCCACAAAGGTGAATGTTTCTCTAGGAACCAAAAATCTCCAAAAATTACTAAGGCCTCTTGGGCGCGCGTTGTTGCCACGTTAAAACGCTTGGGGTCATCTACAAAACCGATGCTCTGAGCCCCAGAGCGCACTGTGCTAATTATCACTACGGGTTTCTCTTGCCCTTGACAAGCATCAATGGTGTCCACCTTAATATGGGGAAGCTGCTGGGCTATGTCCCGCGCTTGGCCCGCATAATAAGTGATGATCATAATGTCTTCTGGCTCGTAGCTACTGTGAGACAGAATATGAGACACATACTCAAGTATGATGTCTGATTCGTTTATGTTTATCAACGAGTTGCCTTCTGTAACTATGAGATCTTTGTATGGCCACACAGGCACTGCCATTATCGGGCTGCTGGGTTGAGGTAGGCCCAGACCCTTGATACTTTTTGGCATTACTTGCGGTCTTAGGCGGCCACCATAAAAAGTGTTGTTGTTGAAGGCAACCAAGGCTTCAGGTGCCCTGTAAGTTCGCGTTAGCTTTATTACGTTCACGGTTGGTAGTTCGGTGTGGAGGTACCATTGTAACAGAGTTAGACTGGACTGGCGCATATTAATTATCTCCTCCACAGTTAAATTGGATCCCTGACAACTGGACATAGGACCTAGTTGTTCCACATCACCTAAAAGGCAGGTGACTGCATCTGTGGCCGTTGCCCTGCTCAAAGGCAGTAGAGATGTTGGTTCCGTGGCCTGACTGGCCTCATCTAGGAGAACCAGCTTGAATGGGGTTTGGTTCAGCTTACCAACCGAGGCTGACATGCATGTGGCAAAAACCACATGTGCCTTTTGCAGTAATAAGCTTGTAAGATCCTCTAACAGTGTAGCAGCGTACAGCCGCTTTTCGACAAGCTGCTTTAGCTGGTCAGTTGTTTCCTCTTCACAAGTCAGCTCAACATCATCGGTTTCAGCCAGTTCGGCTTCTAAATCTCCCCACTGCATGACAAGCTGCTTGTTTAGGTCGCTCAGCTCAGGCAAACCGGTACGATCTGTTGTAGTGCCTTTTAGCACATCGTACATCCGTTTCGCGAGTGATTGCACTGACAAGGGTGAATCACCATAGAGGGGCTCCATGTCGTCACACATGATGTGTACCCCAATCAGATCCGGATACTTCTGTTGTAGTTTGAGAAATTGCTTTGCAAGATGCAGCACTCCTGCATTCGCCGTTGACACTGCTAGCGATTTACTATCTCTGTGCATATAGTAGGCTCCCAGGAGGATGCACATTGCCACGTGTGTCTTTCCTGCTCCTGGTGGCCCAGAAATAGCTGTTACACGCCAACGATCCACCAGGACTGACTGCACTGCCTCCAATTGCTCTGGGTTGAGTGAGTCAAACTCCGGTAGTTCAGGTGACGGATCTGGCATTGGTTTCAGTGGCTGACCAATTTGCGGCAGCCCATACAAATGCCGAAAAACTGCTCCCACGCCTGATTGATGATTACCAAGATGGTCATCCAGCTGTTGAACAGAGGTGACCAAAAGTCCACCTAAATCAGGGGAGTCAAGCTCCAAAGTAAAGTTCAATTGCCTGGCCCTGTAAAGTGCATTGGAGTTTATCAGGTGCAACGCAGGACCAGCTTGCAGTTCAAGTCTAAGCACACGGTCGCGGGGGTAACTTACTACCGTTCCTCTAATAATGCCTAGCCCCTTAGGCAGTCCGAGATCTAGTCTGGCTGATGCTCCTGGGCGTCCCCAAAAGTAGCCGTCTGGAAGCCAGATCAAGAGCTGGATTTTCGCCTTGGCAATTAGACAGTTCATCTGATTCACTGGCAATTGCAAAGAAGGGGTTTTCCGGTTGACTACTGCGTCAACAGGTTGTTGTTCACCAACAAGACTGGTAATCTTGTCTTGCAACAACCGACCCTCGGCAATTAAATAGGCTTCCTTCTCCTTACCAGAGTCAAGCAATTCCGTTATTTTATGTTGTCGTCTCCAGTGTTGCAGCGTGCTATTGAGACGTTGCACGTTGATGACTAGAGCCTGTTTTGCTTCACCCTTCAAGTCCGTCTCATCTAGCTGGTCTTCCATGTCTTGGATATATGCAGCAAAGAATTTTAGGCCTTGAGGTGAGCCTTTGGCTTCCTCTGGAGAAAAATCCCCAAAATGGTTGTGTCTGAGTTCATGAGAGGGCTCTAACCTCTGTCTCCACAACCTATCCTGGAAGTCATCGAATGGTTTCATCAGTTTTGCAGCACTAACGATAGTGGCTTTAACTACTTCCAGTGGCTCCATTAAAGCGTACTCTAAATCTACCAAGTCGAAATTGGTGATACTGGCTGCACTATCTAAAGTTGGACCCTGTACTTTATGGTCAGGCAAAAACAGAAATTGCTCCTTTCCATCATGTTCAAATCGAGCAAATGGTTGTCCATTATTGATAGCTACCGAGGCGCGGACTTTGATTGTTTTCATCTTAGCCCAAAAAATTGCTGTAGCTTTAAACTGAAATTGACCATTTGAATTTCGGTACAGAGTGGCGATGGTTGTCACCGTGCTGCCGCGGAGCAGCTGCTCTTTTAGAGGTTTTTGTGGTTCCAACTGCGGTTCATAAATGGTATTGAACTCGCATGGTAGCCGGCGCTGGTCAAAATCTATCGCAACGATTTGGTCGTCCTGCAAAGGGACGTCACGCGCGCAACAGTCAACAAACTCTGGCCATTCTGGGTCAATAGGTCTCAAAAATATGACCCGGTTGACTGAGGCAACTGTCGCCTGTATTACAAAGTGTAGCCTGTGAATTTTGACAGCCTCCACTCGGTAGTGGCCACCGAGTTGAATAATGCGCCAGGTCTCAACATAAATGTTCTCACCTACTTTAAACAGAGGCCGCGAGGTGAGCTGGTAATTCTCGGTATGAGGATACACGATCGCTACCTCGGAGGCCTTAAACAGGACATTTCGTTGGCCCAAGCGGAATCTGCTAGGTATGATGGTCCAGTCCGCTACATTGTCCAAGTAGGCGATGACCTGGTCCGTTCCTTCCACTCGATGGATGTGGGCTTGCAGACCGATGGAGCTTTCATACAATACGCGATTTGATGTCATCGTCCGTTGTCTGTGGTTGTTGAAATTGGGGTGCTGGTTGTACACTGAATTAGATGTCCCTGCCTGAGGAGTGGCACTCATTCTGTTCCGTTTGGGCTCTTGATTATACACTGAATTAGATTGGTGATTGGCGTGAAATCCTAAAACAGACTTATTAAACATTGATCCAACAATACCCTGAGCTGGAGTTGTCGTGATTAAACTGGAAATGCGGTCAGTATAATCACCGGGATGTTTGACTGCATTGCGAGTGGTAACTTTGTTAAAACTTAGTAACCCATCAAAGACTGGCGTTCCCAAAGTACTTTTAGGCTCAGCCCTGTCACAGAAGCCATGTAATCCATAATTTCGCTGAACAACAGGATTTGGAAGTTCTGTGGTAAACTTTCGGAAACTGCTTGTTGCTTTATATGCTTGGCTGTGACTTAAAGTGGGAGATGATTGTTTATGAGAGATATCCCCACCTGCAACAGACTCATTACCTGCTGGCTCATTTGCACTACAAGTTGAAGCTACATTAGTCAACTCAGAGGTACAGTCTAGATGCTGTCCAAAACACAGAGTTTTAGGTTCAGGGGTTTTATAGTCAACATTGTAATCATGATGTTGATCAGAACTGTGAACTGCAGGATCAGTGAACCCAACAATTCCATCAAAGACAGATGGGTCAAAGGTGCTCTGAGGCTCAACCACAGCCTCCTCAAAAAGTGGAGCCAGGTCCTGAAGGACCTCCATTTCTTCTGCAGTCCATGTCAAGTCTGTGAGATCATCGCTCAGAGGCGCTTCAGATGACAAGTAGGACTCCTTGAACACTGGTGAGATTATGATTCCCTTCTCATACCCTTGTACTGCATCCTGTAATTCAGTAATTCGAGCTCTTAAGTCATGACTTTCATCTTGCATTTCGGTAAATCTGGCTGTACTTGTAGTTGGCATGGAATCAGTTGAAACTGCCGCAACCGTCCTCCGAGATGGATTTTCACGGTTCGGTTGTCTGGGATTCACACGAGCATAGCAGTCTCTCTGAAAATGTCCAATTTTCCCACACCTATAGCATGTTTGGTCGACCTTCTTCCTAGGGGAGCTCAGGAAGTTGGCACTTCGGGGGTTTTGAGCTCGCGACACTCTTGATGCGGGTTGACTTGTTGTATTAAATCTACTTTCTCTTGGTCGATTGGTGCTATATGGTCGTCTGACTTGTCGCTCGACAGGTCTATAACTTGGGCGTTGCTGGTTTCTAAGCTGGGGTTGGCTTGATTTCACTGCCTGCGTTACAGCAGCAGTTACAACATCGAACAAATCAGCTCGCGTCACCCCTGCTGTATCATCCGTTGGCACCGTCTGTATTCGACCTAGTTCTGGTCCTACTACTTTGACACTGTTCATGGTGGCGGGTTCATCTTCGTACTCCGGCCCATGACCAACAAAACCTGCATACGGTCCTTTCTTGGTGGGTAGAACTCCAACCATGTCCTGGATGGCGGTTTCAGCTCGTTGGGCTAGTTCTTCCATCTGCGCAATGTTTTCAACATTTGGCGCCATATTTACGTAGAACTTTATACTGGGTTTTAACCCATTCTGGAACAATCCAAGAAGAAGTCGCTGCATTTCTCCTGCAGGCATCTGTGGCATCGCAGATCGCAACCGCTTTTTCAGCCGGGTTGAGAACGCAATGACTGACTCATCCTCCTTTTGCCGCATAGCCGTTGCATCAGCTATACACCTCCTCTGGTACGCCGGAGATTCAAACCTTGCCCTCATGGCTGCTACAAGCCTACCGTAGTCATTTTTGTCTGCGTTTGGTAGTGCATTGTACGCATCTACTGCATGTTTACTAAAATAATATGGCATAGCTTGCAGACGAACTGCATCGTCCACACCCAGGCAAGTTGTGACCAGAGTGTAGTCATTATAAAATGAGTTAAAACTCTCATCGGACGTGCCACCAAATTTAGTGCACAGGGTACCAGCTCCTGTGATTAAAGTCTGTAACGGCGTAGTGCGAGTTGCTACGTCAACATTTTGCTGCAGCTGATTATTACGTGCTTCAAGCATCTGCAACCGCTCTTGCAGCTGTAAAATTTGAGCATTCATTTCAGCGGCCATTCTCTGTTTTGTGTAGAAGAATGCTTGTTGTCGTGTTTGCCCTGGACGGAGCTTAGCAGGTTGTTCAACCTTTCTACTCCTCAAATTGTACCGTGTATTTTCAGCCACTATGTATCGGTCAAACCAGTAACCCTGTAGGTATCTAGTCAGACCACAATCAGACAGACAACTCTGCCCAATCAACACTCGCAGTCAATCGGTAAATTGTCAAGCAATCGCTTGATATCTGGCAAGAGAAGTGAGTACAACTGAATAATTAGACTTTGAGTGTGGCCAGATATACAAGCCGAACAATCGAATCCCTCTCAGCAGAGGATTCACAATTTACCCAACACGTACGTTACGCCCTATTTAGCCCTACGTACCTATGGGACACTCGCTAATACAGTAGCGCTCACAGCAGAGGAGCAACCTTGCCAATTTTTGGCTTTCTCCCGGTCGTCTCCTCCAGAAATTTTGTGACGCCTACGGCTAAACGGCCTATTGTCACCGGTCAGGTTACTCGTGCCTGAAGCGGTCCTGTAACTACCGAGTGTCCCTACTCAGTAATTAACCATCAGAATCGGAAACTAGCAACTCTAAACTTGATTAGAACTTGTGTTCGCCAAACCTAGTGGTTATAAACTGAATTAGCAATGGTGTTCATTCGACCTATTGGTGTCTATACACTGAACTAGAAGAATAATAGAACAGACGAACCAATCGAGAAAACCTTTATTCGTCAACTGACCGACCGACCAACTCGCACACTCGACCGACTCACTCACTCTCTGACTACATCACTGTCTCTTGACTATTACAATGTCGCACCAGAATATTCGGTGCTTGCACGTGAGCCAAAGTAAGGCAATTACGTAGTACCTGTGTCTGGCACTGCTATTTAATTAGCATTACTTTAACAAAACGGCTATTACACATGTAAGTAGATATAGTAATTACTAAATGCATTATGTAGATTCTCCGTCACATTTGTGTGTTAAAAAATAAAAAAATAATTGATAAAAAAAAAAAGTCCGCCCTTTTCTCCCCCCAAAAAAACACCCCCCCAAAAAAACCCCAACCCCCACAAACCACAACAAAAACACCACCTTTTTTTGTTTTTTTTTTTTTTTATTTTTTTTTTTAAAAATAAGCTGCCCCGCCCCTTTCCAAGCCACACATCATAACCTTCGTCTGCCAAGATAAACCCTACAATGTAACGCACTTAACTGTTATTTTTCTCGTTTAGCAGCAAATTCGCTACTACTGGTTGATCTCAACATCCTGCCCAGGTCACAAGCCAATCGTTGACATATAAAACTGTGTTAGTGAACTTAAAATCCTACTTAAACTTGTTTCGGATAAAATTACCAGAACAATGCAAATTACCTAAACTTTGACTTGGTAGATTAGAAATCCAGTTAACCGATGAGGCCATCAGTCCATGCTGCAGCAAAATGGGAGTTCTTCTAGTTCTGGTTTTGTTACTTTTAATGCCATAAGGTATTCTTTGAACGCCCAGAATATATCCATCTGCTGTTACAACTGAATGTTCTTCAGCCGGATAGCCATGGAATCGTATGATTTCGGTCTAAAACTCTTTTGATGGGCTATTCCAAAAATTGCTACTGCAATGTATATGTATATCACTGTTATAACTCACTGCATTCATACGTTCTTCCGGCAGTTTCAATCTCGAAGAAACTCTGTTGGCCGAACAACAAAGAATCACAACTAAAACAACCAAATAGGCCATCTCTCATCTCGCCAACTGATTATGCTGTTACGGAGCTCTGACACAGAGGCTTCGCCAACTGATTATGCTGTTACGGAGCTCTGACACAGAGGCTTCGCCAACTGATTATGCTGTTACGGAGCTCTGACACAGAGGCTATGTATTTCGGTTTTATCTATGGCGCCAAACTGCTTGGCACAAAATTTGCAACAGAGCACTATGTACGGGCATCCATACATGTAACAGCTCCGGGCCGACCTGGGGGGAGGGGGTAGGGGGGTTTCCTCAGGTGGGGGGTCGAGGTTGGGGGTTCGCCCAGAGGGGATTCGAACTTTCAAAAAGCTCTAAAACGCCTGGAAATGCAAAATCAAAAATACAGGAATCAGGTATTTTGTCGAAAAAAAAGATAAAATCCGGATTTTAGCCAAAAAATCGCTCAAAATGGCAACTTTGGCTGAAAAGGCAGCTGAAAGTAGTTTAGTTGCAGTCATTTTAGGAATTTTTGATTTACAAAATTGCACAAACGCCAAAGGCCTGCTCTCAAAATTATCTCAGGGATGTGGAATCGCTTTGCAGATCCATGTTCGCTGGTGTTGATTTTCGCCGGCTTTGGTAAGGTTTTTATAGATTCATGTGTTTTCGCCTCCACTCAGTGGTTCGGTACGCTACTATTAGGCGACGCCGATTAGGCGATGCCGATTAGGCGAAGCCGATTAGGCGGTGGTACTATTAGGCGACAAAAAACATTGAGATAATACTACCAATTAGGCGGCCCTTCCGAATCAGTCAAGGTCAAGGGCCATGCTCAGCTGTAAGCCTAAATGCGCTATTTTTCACTATGCATGGCTAAGTGGCACTAAAATCATGTCTCGTTAATTTTATAACTCGTTAACTTACAGTTAACAAATCTATATTCACCTGCCCTGATTGTTTCCAACTCAGATTCTGGCATTTGCCCTTATTCCCCAGCTTGCGTCGAGCATGCGAGCGGCCGTCGTGTCGGACACCTATTTTTCCGGTTGCTATGTTCATCAACGCACTTTGGATGCAGACGATCGCACCACTAACTTTGCGGAAGCAGCTCATAGAGTTTCGCAGCGAGAATTTGATGCGACGCGTCCATCCATCTGGCGCTTTACAAATTTCTGCGACATGCATACATGGGCCGAAAAAATGGGTTGGCGGTAGTCAAAATTCGAACGACCTGCCCTGCCCGCTTGGGGGGTCGCGGCGATTTTGGTGTGTGGGTCAGGAACTAAAGTCGGATTAAGGTGGGTGGGTGGGGTCGTTTGGGGGGTAGAGCCCAAGTTGGGGTGTAGGCAAACCCACCGGACCCCCCGCGGCCCATGTATGGTGACATGTGCAGAAATCCCGGTGCTCTACTTAATGAATGCTCAGTGAGTTGAAATTTATCCATCCATGGTGTTGCACTTATTTTTTAAATGAGTCCTTGAAATTGGTTTGCTATTTTTGCTATGCTCTGTTTTAATTGCTGTTGTGCTGTTTGCATTGTTCTGCTATGTTTTAGTGGTAACCTATGTAGCCGCACGGACTTATAGAAAAAATTATTCGTGTCGCCTAATAGTACCGTCGCCTAATAGTAGCTAAATCGCCTAATCGGCGTCGCCTAATAGTCCTGCTTCGCAGTGGTTTACCTGGAATTTTGTCAAAGTAGGTGAATGTTGATAGTTGCGCATGCAGAAGCAATTCAACCTTAAAGAATAGTACGATGTACTTAGGTTGATGGTTTGTTTTAGGATGCTTGTTTTGTTTTGTTTTCATTCTATGCAAATTTCGTGCCTGATAAACAAAGACATTTATACACATTTTCACAATGTATTTATAAATTAACCACCAGGAATGTCACATTTTCCCTTTTCACACAAGTGCAAAGCCACTCGTATCTTTTCATAGACCCTTCGGTTAGCGTCCATCGCCCATATAAAATCAATATGACTGTACTGAGCGATTTTGAAAGCAATTTTTCGCTTTATTTTCGGCAATAACAAGCCCACATCTCGATAATCGGCTAGAGCATCCATAGAACTCCAAAAGAGCAAAGTGGGCGTTTTCATTAATTTCACGTTGTATACAGGGGGCGTTACCTATAAATATATATATCTCAAGCCAAGTCCAAGTATATGTACATATTTTACGTACGTTTTTATATTTTATCAAATTGCCGATTAGCCCGTAATTGTACTTCTGCATTTTGCGCGAGTTGACCATTTGCCCGAAATGGGCTATATTTTTCACTGAAGTGCCTGCCGGATTATGGGCATAATAGACTGGTAGACGAGTCTGGAAAGTTATATAGGAAGGATGGGTAATATTTTTGAAAGTTACTTGGTTCAAATGACCGATCTTTTGAGGCCCTGTGAAGAAGAACATAAGATTTTCGCAAGGATCCAAAAATTTCGCTCTCAAACGACAGGTCAGTCGTACAAAATCCAATACCCAAGCTATGTCTCCAGTTGAGTGGTCCCCAATAATATCTAGCATTCTCTAAATTAAGAATGTTAAACAGGAAACCTACCCAAAATATGCTTTACCTTTATAATAACAGTAACTGGTGCCAAAAGTCTCGCAGGGGATTGGATATGTCCAACTGTGGCTACCGGTGCTAATGCAAAGAAAGTTCGAACCTAAAAATACCCATAAAACTCTAAAATATAGGTAAAATGTAAATTTTACTTTAGATGCATAATATTTGTTAGAAGAAAACAGCGCAAAACCCATTAAAGTCCCTTGAGAGTGACCAACGTAATACAACTGTTCGTATCTGGTTGTGTTCAAGATGTAATCAATCATTGCAGGTAAATCGAATTCGGCCATTTCTTGCCAACTGAAAATCTGACCTCAAAAAGCGCAAATCTGCTCAAACAATACCTAAAATTCCAGAACTTCTTGTTGTGTTTTGAGTATATGATGTGTCTTTGGGAGTAGACGTTGCCACGTACGTTTCCAAGCCACACATCATAACCTTCGTCTGCCAAGATAAACCCTACAATGTAACGCACTTTAACTGTTATTTTTCTCGTTTAGCAGCAAATTCGCTACTACTGGTTGATCTCGACAACCTGCCCAGGTCACAAGCCAATCGTTGACATATAAAACTGTGTTAGTGAACTTAAACTCCTACTTAAACTTGTTTCGGATAAAATTACCAGAACAATCCAAATTACCTAAACTTTGACTTGGTAGATTCGAAATCCAGTTAACCGATGAGGCAATCAGTCCATGTTGCAGCAAAATCGGAGTTCTTCTAGTTCTGGTTTTGTTACTTTTAATGCCGTAAGGTATTCGTTGAACGCCCAGAATATATCCATCTGCAGTTACAACTGAATGTTCTTCAGCCGGATAGCCGTGAAATCGTATGATTTCGGTCTAAAACTCTTTGATGGGCTATTCCAAAAATAGCTACTACATACTGTATGTATGTATATCACTGTTATAACTCACTGCATTCATACTTTCTTCCGGCAGTTTCAATCTTGGAGAAACTGTGTTGGCCGAACAACAAAGAATCACAACTGAAACAACCAAATAGGCCATCTCTCATCTCGCCAACTGATTATGCTGTTACAGAGCTCTGACACAGAGGCTATTTCGGTTTTATCTATGGCGCCAAACTGTTTGGCACAAAATTTACAACAGAGTACTATGTACGGGCATCCGTCGAAGTTTGACTTTTTAATTGGCCACCACTCTCTAACGTGTATTTACTAAGGCCGCTACAAATTTGGGTCAGCAGAGACTACTATTTCATTTCCCAATTTGCGTAGGATAGTAAAAGACGGATTTCAGTCAAATTTAGAGCCTACGCAAACCTAACCTAAAGGAAGTGTGTTAGCGCGTAGGCTAAAGGTCGTTTGGGCAATGATTGAGGAGGCGCTTAAACGAGTAAACAAGCGGCTTTGATGTCCTTAAATGGAGGCGATCGGCGGCATTTAGCATTCCTTTTGTCGGCAAATCGTCTTTGTGCCACTTTCGGTCAAACATGCGAGTGTGCGCTCGAACAGTCTTGTGCGGTTTGTTAGCTGTAGCTGCTGCCAGACCTTTGGACTTTCCCATTTTTTACGATGAACCCTACACCTATTATCCGGTATGAGATTGGGCTTTGTCTAAAACACTAAACATATTTCCGAAATATAGGTATATACAGTATTGGCTACATTGAATCTCGCGGGCTTGTAAATCAAACTCGGCACTGTTGTACGTACACTGTTGGTGGTAGGTGGGTATATGATAAACATGTTCATACAGTACGTGTCTACTGTAATGAAGAAAATAAAATCGTGCTTTAACTTGGAAACACACGCCTAACAGAAAGGTGTGCCTGCGCTAGAGATGTTCACGAGCCTGAAAAAGCTCGGCTGGGCTCGCGAGCCAGTTCGAGCGAGCTTATCGAGCTTAGAAAGCTCGCGGTTCGAGCCTAGAACGCGCTACAAACTTAATGTGTATAACTTAATCAAAATTTGAAAATATCGTGCTTTTAGAGGTAAAATTCGATTAATTTCTGTGCTTGTTACATTATTTTAAGCTGCCAATCATAAAAAATCGTCTAATTAGTGAGGAAAAGCCTTAGGTATTGATTTTACGGTGCTACTTTTCTATTTTTCCGAGCTTTCTGCAAAATTTAAAGCTCGCGAGCCGACCCGAGCCGCGATTTTTAGACTTGTGAACATCTCTACCTACAACCGAGATGATTTTCCATCCCGTCCTCTGATTTTCTGGAAAGACATTTACAGTCAGTCAGTTAAAGACTGTACGTTTATACTACAATGTATATGGTGCCGGTACCAGTACTTACCTAGGGCAGTGGCACCGGTACCAGTTATCAAAAGGAAGGTAGACGTTAGAACACGGGTTAGAATTTTCGCACCAAACCTGCGCAGTATCTACCCAGTTACCTTGTTAATTAATCCTGAAACTTTTAGGCAAATCGATAAAGAATTGACCGAGAACGAATCGTTTGCGCAAATTTCGAAAAAGGGGGTGGACATTTTTTACCTATACTGTAGTACTCTACCCACAATCAATCACCTCCTCTGCAACGGATAAGCTGTTACACGTTTAGGAAACCTAGGAAATTGATAGATTAGCAATTTGAAAGTAATATCCACTTTAGGTAAGAGAGGAATCAGATCTACCCCAGAATGTGCTAAAACGAGCCACAAAGCTGGACGTGCTAGGCGGATACACATTGGGCAAGAGAGAGGCGGCAATGCGTCCTGAATACAACTACGTTTTCGATCCGCTGGACCTGACCGGGAAACGACAACATTTCGACTCTCTAGCCGGTTTGGCACTGGGAAAACGGCTTCCGGAGCGTTGGTGGCCACGCCCGCAAGCCCACCAGCAACTGACACCCCCTTATTTTTATTACACCAACTATTTTTGAGATTCACAAACATTTGTTAGCGTTTCGGTGCTCTGGAAATAAAGGCTGATTTGTGGCGCTCTGAAAGCTTTCCTACATTCGGTTCGGTTCTATAAATCACGCCAACACATTTGGCCGGGTGGAGGAACGCAGCCGTAAATGGAAGTCCATTTCCTTAATCCCAAGGCAGCAGTCGGGTTCGGTTTTTGTTTTTGGCGGCCAGCAGCCATGCAGCTTTTCTTTTTCCTACTCGCAACTCTGTGCGCGTTGAGTCACGGCCAGGTAAAATATCTTAGCAGTAGTATTTTATCTGTCTTTTCTACGGCTCTGGCGTGTGGGTGTGTGAGAAAATTTAGGTTAAACGACAGCACTTCGACTCATTGGCTGGAATGGCATTGGGCAAGCGATACGATTGGTCGAAAGCACAGGTGGGCGGGCTTTCATCAGGAGCTTTCGGAAAACGTCAACATTTCGATTCACTGGCCGGAGGGGCCCTCGGAAAACGATTCGAATTTCTCTTTCCAAACGACAAACGACAACCGCTTTTTGATTCCTTGGCTGGAAGAGCTTTAGGTTGAAGGCTTGTGGTCTGTTTGTATGTTTGTAGACAGGTTAAACATTTGAAGCTTGATGTTGTAGCGTCAGTCAACTACTAAGCGATATAATACATAAAAAATAGCTCTTATCGGTGGTGCCACTTTCACTATCAAAGTTTGAAAAACAGAATGCCATAAACACAAAGAAATAGAAACAGCCAAACGAGCTGACACTCCTAAACCTTGCCTTTACAATACGTTTGATTAGAGTAGGAATCGATATTGTTCGTGCATCTTTCAAATTCACAAACAGCATTTTCATGACAGCAAGGACTATTAAAAACCAGATAGCTAACATACAATCATCATCTCCAGTAAAACAGCCCCAACAATCACAGACGACCAATCAGAAACTTGCATAATGCCTGCATTTTTTGGAGCTTCAATCTGCTTGTTACACAAACTGCCTTCACAACAATGGAGTGTCCACTGAGGATTGACTGTTAGTTGAATAGGGTGTTCAGTTTCGTTGATACACTGGTACAGCTGCTGAGTATTAGAAAGCGAGCCCAAGTTGCCGCAATCGAAAAACGTCTTTCTTTCTCCATCCAGTAGGTCAACCCTTGCACAGAAACTGCTTCCAGGACAGCAAATCTCAACGGTTTGGTTGCCTTCTCCAATCCTACACATGGTGCAGGGGGCCACTGTAGTGTGAGAAGGGATGCTGCTCAAATTCACAAATTCCGGCCAGGCATACAGTCCCGCTCTCAAAGTGCCCGTCCAAGTGTCCAATTGGATCCAAGTGGTCAAAGCTAGTCCAAGTTGTTCCAAGTAGATCCAATTGGACTCCAAGTGGATCCAAGTAATTTCCAAGTAATGTCCAAGTGTTTTCCAAGTTGGTAATCTGACTCGCATCCCTCCGCTAAGCTAGGGCTATTGTATTGCAAGCACCAAGGTCAACTGGGCAGACTCGCCTATGCCTACGCTTAGAAACCGTGACTACTGCTTTGACACATGAGCATTTGGCCCACCGGCCGCTGCAAATATTTTTCGATGTGAATTTGACCTTTGCAATTGCTATAATTTCATTATACGCATAAGTAGGACAGTTGCAGATGACAGGATACAGAAACAAAGCGTAGGTGACTCTATTGATGTCGACTTTAAGGCGCGTGCCGCAAGATGGGCGCGACTAACGCGGGAACACACTGCGTCATTGACCTACTGGTCTAAAAGTTTTGCAGCTAATTTGTGTAAATAATTGCGGCAAACATAAGCCGTATTAACTGGCCGGCCTTGTAAAAGTTTTCCCGTTAAAAACGGCAAGACTACTACATGTAATTGCGGTAATTGTTGCAAACAAATATTCAGCATTAGTGGCTAGAAATTGAGGGGGTTGAGAGCCACAGAGAAGCGGCCTTTGTTTACTTGGACGCCACTTGGAAGCTCAATTATGACACCCTATTATTTGTGGGTCCGCACAGTCCGGGTCAGATTACACTAGCCCAAGTCAGGCGGACGGCTTAATTCCAAGTGTTCTCCAAGCAGCCTCCAAGTTGCTTCCAAGTGGCGTCCAAGTAAGCTTCCAAGTGCCTTCCAAGTTTGTCCAAGTAGCGGCTCTCACTTGGAAAATTAAGGTCCAAGTGCCTCCAAGTTTACACAGATTGCATAGACTCCAATTGGATCCAATTGGACACTTGGACGGGCACTTTGAGAGCGGGACTGTACTTCCGATTGCAATCATCTGACCAGTTGCAGCAACAAAACAACTCTTCATCGCGTTGCTGACAAGTATTGCTTGAACATCTGTTTTCCTCATCACAGCCTCTTGTTGTCAGGGTTTCTTCTTTAAAGACTGCAAAACAGTGCTTGCTGACAGTACTCTCCAGTGAACAGTTAATCAACGCTTCTTCTTGGTGCATACACCTCCTGACCAGATTCGTTTTGCCAAAAACCTCATGGTTGCATAGTTCCTTCTGACTACAACAACAGGTCAGTACTCGACCATCTTTGGTAGGCATGCACCAACCAGTCATGAGATCACATTTGGTTCCATTATCGCAGCCAGAATCGACAAGTTCTCCATTTCGCCACCGATTGAAACAGTACAAGTCCTGCTTATGAGCACATCTCATCATCAAACCACCACTGAGACATCTTCTTACTCTAGGCCGGAAATCCTTTTTGTTACAGTTTTCTCCATGGTTACAGCAACACACCATTTCGCTGGTTAGCAAGCTGTACTCACACTGTGGTTCTTTCAGATCCCGGCAGAAGTCATAGCTGTGAACCTTTACACTTTCGAAGCAGCCAACACTGGTGGGCATTAGTGTGGACCAGGGCTGGTACTTGGTGAAGCAAAATTCGCCAGGACAAAAGGCAGTTGTGTTGAAGTCATCTTGAAAACACTTGAGAAGTGGGTGTAGACCAGTGTCTCTGTCGCAGTTGTCACTAGCACAGCAACAAAGATTGTTGAAACAACCAGCTTGTTTACAGAATTTGTGGATGTCACAGCCCCGTTGGCAGGTGGCGCCATTCCAGTACTTAAGACAGAAGCTGGTCTTCGGTAAACACATCTCATTGTTACAAAATCTAACTGTCACTGGGTAAACAGGCAGCAGTGCAGGGTCTCGGTTGCACAAGTCACTCCCACAACAGCATATGACATCATCCCCATATTGACAACCAGTTCCGCCTCTGACGCATCTCCTTTTGTCATCGCAACCCAGTGTATCAAATCGGTTGTCTCGCCATTTCTTGAAGCAGTGAGACGTATTCTGGCTGCACGCAATCGTAGTATAGTAGGGACCAACGCAGAACGATACCGAATGAGTAGTCATCACACAGAACAGAATAAAACATAACATTACAACAAACCAAGTCATCACCATTGACCTGCCTGCACATAGAACACACAAAATGCAAAAAAATTACATACAGCGCTCTCGGGAAGGACTAAGCAGAAAACAAAGTAAATGTGTGCAGAAGGGCAATGTCTGCTACGTCACTCAGCAGAGCCAAATAAGTTGAGCTAACCTGCGTATGTAAAGCTGACACTTCCAGCTTTCTCAAGCGCAAAACTTTTTTGGAACTACTTTTGTGATCCATTCCGAAGGGGCGCAGCAGACGGTAAACCGGCCAAACGCCGAGTGGACTTTTCTTGCTCCTTTATTTTATATTCATGGTAAGAAAGAAATGCATCGTAAATCACAGTGAGGTTTGGTTTGGTATATACAACAACGCATTTGAGGGGTATTCAGTTGAACGTTGGATAAAAAGGCAATCTACGCCGGAACTGGGCTGTCTGGCACAGGCTAAAGGGTTGGTTTTTTGTTCTTCGGTTTTTAGGGTCTCTGTCGCAATTGTCACTAACACGACAATAAAGATTATTGAAACAACGAGCTTGTTTATAGATTTTGTGATGTCACCCTCAATAAAAATCTGTGCACAACTACATAGTAAGAGTTGCAGCTTTCTCATGCGTAAAACTTTGTTACGACTGTGATCATTTGGAAATACAGTATAGATAAAAAATGTCCCATCGCTTTTTCGGCCTTCACTCAAACGCTTCGTTCTCAGTCACTTCTTTACCGATTTGGCTCAAATTTTCAGCAAAAATTAACAACATGGTTGGCTAAATATTCTGATATTCTGCAAGTTTGGTGCCAAAATTCCGACTCATACTGGTTTTATGACCCGAAAAATAGGAATGAGGGTGGTCCACGCAAATTTATTTTTTTTCGGTAATACAAAGAGTACATGCCTGAACTTGCAGGACTGATTGGTGTTGCCACTGGGCATAACATACTAAGCGGGCAGCCCTGTAGCTCGAAGGGCACTAAAATTGGGGAATTTCAAAAACATGACTAAATATGACTTTTCTTCGTAAAACCGGCAAAATGACGAATCTAAAGATTTTCGATTTTCAAAAAACGCCGCGGGGATGGTTTCTATGGTGTGGAACAGAGTTTAAATATCAGGTTCATTTATTTGTCGAACTTCCTGCTACAATCTATGTTGATTAACAACAGATTCAGTGCTTTGATTGTCGAAGGTGCGGATTTCTTAACTATGGGATTTTCACTCATGTTTTTGAAATTCCCCCATTTTAGTGCCCTTCGAGCTACAGGGCTGCCCCCTTAGTATGTTATGCCCAGTGGCAACACCAATCATTCCTGCAAGTTCAGGCATGTACTCTTTGTATTACGGAAAAAAAATAAATTTGAGTGGACCACCCTCATTCATAGTTTTCGGGTCATAAAACCAGTATGAGTCGGAATTTTGGCACTAAACTTGCAGAATATTTAGCCAACCATGTTGTTAATTTTTGCTGAAAATTTGAGCCAAATCGGTAAAGAAGTGACTGAGAACGAAACGTTTGAGTGAAGGCCGAAAAAGCGATGGGACATTTTTTTTTATCTATACTGTATTAACGCGGCGCACGCGCAGTCGAAGGCGTAGTGGACTTTCCTTGCTCCTTTACTATACAGCATGGTTGTTTGTTTTCCGAAAAAAACTCAAGCAGGTATTTTTCCGTTTTTTTTCAGTTTTTTTCGGTTTTTTTCCAAAAGTTATTTTCCGAAATGACAGGAAAAAATTTTAACAATCGCTTTTTATAGCAGAATTCAACGAAACAGCGTGAGTTTTATTACCAAATGCACTAATTTCATCTTTTAGAATAGTAATTTGATTTTAAAACAACAAAAATACAATAATAAAAGTTGCCTGAAAATGGTACCAGTATTTTTTGCCGAAAACAGCTTAGTTATGCCAGGAAAATGCTTGTATCGCTTCTTTTAACGTAAATTCAAAGCATTTGAAGCGAATTTAACCAGTTACAGTATTGTGCATATTTCCTTTAAAAACTTGCTTGAGTTTTTTTCCGCATTTTAGTTTTTCCGAGCCCCTAGGAAAAAAAACCGGTTTTTTTTTTTCGGAAAAAAACGAAAAAACCGAGGAAAAAAACCGACCCAACAGCCCTGCTATACAGTATAGATAAAAAAGTGTTCACCCCCTTTGTCGAACATTACTCAAACGGTTTGTTCTCTGTCAGTTCTTGATCGCTTTGGCTCAAACTTTCAGCAAAGATTAACAAGACAACTATTTACATACTTTGCAAGTTTGGTGCGAAAATTCCGACTTATTTTATGACCCGAAAACTAGGAATCAAGGTGGTGCACGCAAATCTAATTTTTGTCTGTAAGACGGTAATACAAGGAGTACAGGCCTGAAACTTGCAGGAATGTTTGGTATTTTCATTGGGCATAACATACCGACCGGGCAGGGCACCCCTCAAGCTCAAAGGGCACTAAAACTGGGAAATTTCAAGAACTTGGTCGAAAATCCCATAGTTAAGAAATCTGTACTTTCTGGAATAAAAGCACTAAATCTGTTGTTAATCAACATACAGGGTGTCTCAAAAAAATGATCACATTTCTTTTTACTGCCATTTCCGCAAATTTTGACCAAATAGGCTGAAATTTGGACCATAGGTGCCAAAATTCGGGGAATTTTGTGTGTTAAAGTTTGGTGCACTAGGCTTGACTCATTCCCGAGAAATTTCAAAAAAAGTGAAATTTGGTAATTTCAATAGTGAAAGCCGGTCACGAAAAATGGAAACATTTCCTTTTCCTGTATCTTTTCTAATTTTTATCGGAATTGGATGAAATTTGGAGTGTAGACGCAGAAGCTCAGGGTAATTCGTGTGTAAAAAGTTGACGCATGAACTCCAACGTTATCGTTAGAGTTTAGGCGATAATGTAATGTAACGTTTTTTCGGTGACCGGGCTTTCGCTATTGAAATTACCAAATTTTACTTTTTTTGAAATTTCTCGAGAATTAGTCAAGCCTAGTGCACCAAACTTTAACACATAAAATTCCCCGAATTTTGGCATCTATGCTCCAAAATTCAGCCTATTTGGTCAAAATTTACGGAAATGGCAGTAAAAAGAAATGTGATCATTTTTTCAGTGACCGGCTTTCACTATTGATTTAACAAATTTCACTTTTTTTGAAATTTCTCGGGAATGAGTCAAGCCTAGTGCACCAAACTTTAACACATAAAATTCCCCGAATTTTGGCACCTATACTCCAAATTTCAGCCTCTTTGGTCAAAATTTGCGGAAATGGCAGTAAAAAGAAAAGTGATCATTTTTTTAGACACCCTGTAGATTGTAGCATGAAGTTCGACAAATGAATGAACCTGATATTTAAGAGCCGGTTTTTCTAGGAATCGACTTTTGCTCATTAACCTCCGGACAAATCTCAACTTTCTGTCTCCGATTTGGCTAAAATTTTGTATTTTTGTGTAATTTGACCTAAAAAGACATTTTAATATCCATCCAAATATCCAGTATTTCAAAAATAATAATTTCATTAATCAAAAATTTCTAAAATATCCATTCAATTCAAATATCCTGTATTTTTCACTAAATCGGGTATACGCAGGTATGGGTATTTCAAAAACTACCTGGGGTATGGCTACACCCAATTTCAGGTAGTTTTGCGTTTTGCGCAACATACACCCAGTTTTGGGTATGGCTTTACCCGATCAACAGTGCTCTTTTCACAGTTGATGATATCAATTTTAACTTATACACTCTACAGAAACAAGGCACATCATTATGCACAATGTGTTCTACAGGGGTGTAAATTACTTTTACAGATATTATCTTTGCATGGTTTGGTTGTAGTTCTAGGTTCTACAGGGTGTCCCAAAAAAATGACAACATTTCTTTTTGCTGCCATTTTCGCAAATTTTGACCAAATTGTCTGAAATTTGAAACGTAAGTGCCAAAAAAGTGGGAATTTTATGTATTAAAGTTTGGTGCATCAGGAGTGACCCAATCCTGAGAAATTCAACAATATATAAAATTGAGAAATTTCAATTAAATGTAGAAACAGGATCAAAAACGAAAACTTTTCTTTTTGCTGTATCTTCTTTAATTTTGGTCGGAATTGGATGAAATTTTGAATATATGCGCAGATAGCCCCTTGATACCGACCTATGACATGCTATGTCCTGTCCTCGCGAAAAAAACGAGACATGAGTGAGACATGCATGCCATCAAGGTGGCATGTCTCTTTTAATGAGACAATTTTGACATGGCAGGTGAGACGTCAATTATTTGGTGATGTCCAACTCAAGCATTCTTTCATATTAGAATAAACAATTTCAGGCAGATAGTACTCCAGACCTGGGCTATCAGATGAGCATGAGAAAATGGTGAATTGAAAACAATTTTTTTCGGAGACATCATGCCATGTCTCCTTCGTCTTGTGACATACCTGAAAATATGAAAGGAGTTGAGATTTATGGTATATCTGTAGTTTTTTAAGGTGCTTTGAGTGAATTTGTTTCTACTAGCGCCTTAATTTTATGTTTACATCGCTGAAAATATTATAACCAAGGGTATGGGTGTTTCAAGTGACATTGTATTTCTGTCTAGGTCATCAGTGATCATCGGCGTCTGTTCTTTCATTCGGCGGCGACGCTGCCACTGACCAGTCCTTGACACAGTGTTGGTCTTAAGAATAGGCTTCTGTCTGGTTAGGTGTGTGACTCTTGAGAACAGTCAGTCGTCTCTATTATCAATATTTTATCCAAGTCCTGATTATGATCGAATGTCTCTGTACATGTCTCGCCCTATGTCTCTCGAACTTTTCACCTTCAAGTATGTCTCAATCTAAGTCTCACCCAAAAAAACATGTCCATCCCCTATGTCTCTGAAAAACATGTCACAATCCATTTACGTCTCACGCATGTCTCACTTGCTGAGACATGCACTGGAGCAAAAGCTCCATGGTCTGCATCAAGGGGATATTGTGTAGATCAGAAGTTCTGGTATCAATCAGTCCATATCGCTAGTACTTGGAAACTAAAGAAAATCAGCGTTTGTACTGCAGCAAAATGAAGAATGTGCAAACTCTAAGAACTAAGGAATAAGAACACCATCCAGATGACCTCCGTTTGAGTCAATACACTGCTGCAACCGTTTACCATAAGCATCATAAACATTTCTTAGCATGGTTGGGGTGACAGACTCAATTACGCTTACAGGAGGTTCAGTACAGCTAAGGGGCGCGAAAGTCAATGTTGTCGTTGTATTGTGATCGGGTTTTTTATGTCAAGACCTGGGCTGCGTTCATGCGCCAACTTTTGATCTACAAATCAACCCGTTATTCTGCGCATATATTCAAAATTTCATCCAATTCCGACCAAAATTAAAGAAGATACAGCAAAAAGAAAAGTTTCCATTTTTGATGTTGTTTCTACATTTAATTGAAATTTCTCAATTTTATATATTGTTGAATTTCTCAGGACTGGGTCAATCCTGATGCACCAAATTTTAACACATAAAATTCCCACTTTTTTGGCACTTATGTTTCAAATTTCAGACAATTTGGTCAAAAATTGCGAAAATGGCAGCAAAAAGAAATGTTGTCATTTTTTTTGGGACACCCTGTAGTAAAATTTCTGAGAAATTAGATACATATAAAGCTTTAATTTGTCCACAGTTAGGAGCAAAGATGATTTGTGAAAAACCAGCTCTTAAATTCGGTTAACTAATAGAGCTGCTCTACTGCTCTACTAAATTGGACAACTGCTTCAGTTAGAAGTTTTGTGCTAATGATGACTAAGATTATCTGGTCTACTGGTTTGTCTTATTGTAAGCTGAGTTAACAGTGTATAATAGCTTTACCTGTAGCAAAGTAGCTACGAGCTGGTAGAAATGTAATAGTAAAAGTCATCATTTTGCCAAGAGAAGAGATACAGACTATGTCTAAATTAATGCAGTGTGTCTCATTTCAGAAACAAAACGCAAAAAAATTTATGGAAAAAAGATAATGTTTGTCTAGACCTACAGATAAAGACTCAAAGGGTACCGTTTTGCGGTTGCCTTTGATTTTTGCATGTATAAAATGGCGTGAAGCCAGTTCTGCTTCTATGTCAATAAAATCTGACGGGGGAAATCTCAGCAAAGCTCAGAGATGGACTATATATTAATCCATCTCTAAAACAACTAGTAGTATTGGCACACTGTTGAGTGTTGTAGGCCCTATTGAGCGTTGTTTACCGACAACCCTGCAAAACAGCTCAAGAAGAGGAAGGAGTGGAGGGAGCATACACAATCACGGCATAAACAACAGCCAAAACGCTTCTAGCTCAGTCAGAGCAACTGTTCCATGTTGGGCAGAAGGTTGTGGCGGTTGCGAGACCACAAAGAAATTCTTGGGACTGACTATATTATCTAACTCCAAAAGAAACAAGGATATAGTCATGCTCAATAGAGAGAGCAGAGCACTTTTACTTTTCTTCTACCTCAACAATAAACCTATTCAACAATTATAGCGCTACATTTTCATGAAATAAGAAGTAGGGTTCCGACGATATATCGATATCGAAAAGTCGATATATCGAACCTTTTTCCAATATCGATATCGATATCGCGATATTTTGCATCGATATTTTCGATATTTTTTGTGCGGAAAAGCAGGGAAAAACAAAACTGACACTAAGCTTATTTATCTCTGGAAAAGTAAAAAAGCAGTTTTTTCCTGGGCAACTCAGAAATCGATGTTATAGTCAAATCCTAACAGTGGCATGATAGCTCTCAGATGTCAGAATCATCAATTTCTCGGCATTCTCAGCTTTCAGACAGCAACGCTTAGGTTCAAAATGTCTGCAGCAACACTGAAGGGCTGCTCACTCTGCATAGTTGAAGCAGGTGCAGAAGCAGACATGGGCTAGTATTCGGCTGAGGGGTGGTAAATTTTTAAATTCTGAGGGGGAACAGCCGGCTGATGGGTGGTTGAAAGGATGGTAAGCAAAAAATCCGATTTTTTCTTAAAGTCAAGGTTTTTGGCTTATTTGTCATTAAAATAAGTTAAGACACCCTAATCTGTCTGAGCTCATTTATGCCTAATGAGGGTGGACCATCGGCCTAAGGAGTCAACCTTAAGCAAAGCAAAGTTTATCGCCCGAGTAACACAAAGACGTCGGAGCGACAGGCCACGAGTCGCCATATTTGACATATTACGTAGCCTAACTAAATAACAAATGCTGCGGCAAATTTTGCTTTTTTACCAAGGCCGTAAATTCGCCCAAAGACTTAGCATTCACAACTTCATTTGGCAGTTGATTCCAGAATTTTACCATCTTATGAGTAAAAAAGTTGAGTCTACAATTTAGATGTTTCTTAGAAATAGGGATTGCTAGCTTACAATCATTTCCTCTGGTTCTGGTCACCTTTGACCTCTCAAAAAATTCTGAAAATTCTACATCTACAAGGCCGTAAAAAATGCGGTACACATACTGTAGATCTGTCACAAATCGTCGGTATTCTAATGTTTCAAGATCCAGAAGACGCACTCTGCTCAAGTACTCGCCATAGAGTCTATCCATCCCTGTCAATCTTCGTGTAAAAGATCGTTGGACACTCTCTAACAGTCGTATGTGCTTTATATGGGTTCCAAACTGGAGAAGCGTACTCGAGCTTAGGACGAACAAATGCCTTAAAAAGTTTTAGCAAAAAGTCAGGATTTTTACTTGTAAAGGCTCTATGAATAAGGTTTGCGCGTTTACCGGCCTCTCTGGCAATTTTTACACAATGAGAGGAAAAAGACACGTACGAAAAGCGGTCTAGCCCTACAAGAACTCCTAAATCTCGTATTTCAGAAACTGTCTGTATTTGCGTCCCTTCGACTAAGTAATCTAACTTCGGGTTTGAAAAACCAACATGCAATACTGCACACTTATGTAGTGCTAATGTTAACTTAACAGAAGAGCACCAATCGATTACTTTTTTGATAGCCTTTTCAAAATCACTGATATCGTACCCCGTTTTAGGAAAGCCCATGTACACCTTACAATCATCAGCGAACATTTTAATGTTCACCGTGCTGTCTTGAAACAAGAGCGGGAGGTCATTCATGTAAAGTAAAAACCTTTACATTAAAGGGCTTCAGAAGGGCCACTACTTTGTCTGCGATTCTGTACTTAATTGATATCAGATCACTGATTGCATCAGTGCTTGACTGATAAGCAGCAAGAGCAGTTTGCTCTTTCAAATTTTCACATTTTCTTGCATAATTATAAATATCGATATCGATATCGATCGATATTTAGCTGAAAATATCGATATCGATATCGAATATCGTCGAATTTTGATATCGTCGGAACACTAATAAGAAGTCCAGACTCGGAGTTGTAGCGGCGTCAAATCGGGCCCGGAAGGGATTTTATTTGTTCCAGTGCTATCAGCGGAAAGCTGAGGTTGGGTCGAAAAAGCAACCCTCTCAAAAATGGCTGGATAAAATGTCTTTTAGGTCAAATTATATAAAAATACAAAATTTTAGCCAAATCGGAGGCAAAAAGTTGTGATTTGTCCGGGAAGAGTCGATACTTAGAAAAACTGGCTCTTAAACTCTGTTCCACACCATAGAAACCTTTCCAACAGTGTTTTTGGAAAATCGAAAACCCTCCGGAATCGTCATTTAACCGGTTTTTCGAAGAAAAATTACATTTTGTCATGTTTTTGAAACTCTCAAGTCAAATCATTTATGCCAATTAAAACTCTACACCAGCAAAGCCAGTAAATGAGTGGCAACAAAAGTACAGTATGTACACGTCAAAAAAACATAACATGCTGACGGACAGGAGTATTTACAGTTGTGGATATAAAACGTGCCCGAAAGACTTTGTATCAGCTTCACAAAATCACTAGACGTCAAGTAAGAGGCAAACGCATTAGAGCCTAGACAAGGTACATGAGCAGGTAAAGCATTCCAAATGCGAGCCACAGAAGGAAAGAAAGTAGAGTTTGTCGTAACCGTTCCAGCAGTTATGCCTACATAAAACTCATGAATGTTTCTATGACTGCGGCGCTCCGGCCTTCTCAAAAAACTCAGATCACAGTGACGAAATCTGCGGTAATAGAGATAAAACAATGAGACAGATCTACGGGCGGCGACAAGCCAAACCGGACTAACACTGCTGGCTGCACTGCGGTTGTACATTTGCAAGAGATCCGAGTAAGAGCGCACAAAGTTATTGTGGTACATTTGAAGAAAGAATTTCTGGACCAATTCTAACTTGGTGCGCCATTTCTTGGCTGAGGGAAACCAAATTTCTATAGCATAAAGTAGCTGGGGCAGAATGACACCATTATTCACGCGCTCGAGAACGTACAGAGGACATGCACCACGAAATAACCTGAACAGAGTAGTGATGTAAAAAATCAATTTAATTGTAATTGAAATTCGTTTAATTGACCCGTTTTTAATTTCAATTCAATTAATTTAATTTAATTGAAATTCAAAAGTTGGGCCATAATTTAATTGTAATTGAATTGAAATTCGCCTGGAATTTCAATTATATTATCAATTATTTCCTGCAGTGAATGTAAAGAAATGCGTAAGTACAATATTAGAGAGTACTAGAGAATGGCTTCAAACAGAAACAAGGGTTAAGGGTTTGTCACCTGTGTATACCGACCTCGGATGGATGGATGGATTGTGCGGGCGGGGCTGTAGCCCCTGCGTCAGGCCACTCTACCATCACGCGCACCACATCCTGTCCTTCCTTCGCTGCCTTCACTACTAGCAGGCACACTGTGTCAGTCTCATGCGCGGTGTCAGTCTGGGAGGGTCTCAGTGGTAGCTGTTCCCGTTCCATATGTCCCAACACATGTGTGGTTGCTATTGTAGCTTTAGGTGCTTAGGCAGCTCCAGTCGGTTCCCATTTACCTACTCGCTGTCACCAGCTTTCGGTGGCCTGGGTTTGGCCTGGTGCCGATGACCAACTCTTTGCGCAAGAAACTTGCCCTGCCGAGTGGATGAACACACGACCACGCGCACAGTGGCTTTGCGACCTAACCAGTAACCACTGCACCAACTGTGCCGGCTTATACTGACCTCACTTTGTTTTGTAATGTTTTATGCTCTGCTTTTTATTTCGTAGAGTTCATAAAAGTCAAAACAGTAATTTCTGGACGTATGGTGGGTAACACCCCTTTTAGGCGAAGGTACATACATAGGAAGTGAAGTTCAAAAATACTGAAAACCTTCAGATTATGTACTGATATATAATTATTATGAACTAACTGTAAATTTTCCCCAGAATGCCATTTTATGCGTTTTTAAGAGGAAACTTTTTAAAATTTTTCTCCCCTGGTTGGGCAGCAGGCTAACCAGGTGTCTCTAACATGGACATTTTTTCGAAGTTCTGGGTCACTGTCACTGTTTTTAACAGCAAAAATGCACCAATTTTCAAAAAATTGAAAAAATTGCATAATTGAAATTTTCTAAGGTTCCATAATTTACTTGAAAATATAATTGTAATTGAAAATAATGGAAAACTATTTCAATTAATTAAATTTAATTTAATTGTAATTGAATTGAAATTCAAATTCCATAATTTTACATCACTAGAACAGAGCACCAAGAGCCCTCTTAGCCTGCGCACAAGCCTTCTTCGTTTGATCGACAAATGAGAGATGACGATCACGCCTAAGTACCTGAACCTTCAGTTCAGTGTTTACTGGTTTAAAATTACAGCCTACTTCACTATATAGCGAAAGACGGCATACCAGCAGCAGAGAAAACAGAAATACAGTCAACTAGATTTCCACCGTACATACATACAACAGAGTTAAACAACTGCAGCGTTAAAATTCAGTCTAATAACAATACTCCTAAGCGCATCGGATTCTAGAAAACTTTGAAATTTAGGAAACGACAGCATATGTACGAAATGAGGCAGAGAGTTCCACAATTTGGCAGTAGCGTAGAAGAAATTGGCGTTTGTGGCGGCAGTGCGAGAGACCAGCTCAACATGGCACGTGTGCAAGTTCCTAGCACTGCGGCTGTTCTCCAGCGGTGTTCTATCTGTTCTATCTCGAGTCCATTCAGCAGGAGTGGGGTAGAGAGTTTAGGGGGAGTGGAGTGTAGACCAAATACAATGTATTTGGTTTTGCTTGGAGAGAGAGAAAGTTTGAGATTGTGGAGGGATTGAGAGAAAAGGTTAATGTCCTGCTGAACGGACAGCTCATCGGCATTGTCGCGAATAGCACGCACGATGCAAGAGTCGTCAGCATACAAAAACAAAGAGCTACCTCTGTTTGAAAAATTCTGACTCGTGACAGTATCAAAGTACGCTGGGAACTACCAACTTGCGCACAACCGATTTGCGCACATGGATCGCGGGCACACCAACTTGCGCACAACCGGTTTGCGCACAACCGATTAGCGCACAACCGAATTGCGCACAGCCGATTAGCGCACAACCGAATTGCGCACAACACAACCGATTTGCGCACAATTTTTGCCCTATCCCTCTTAGAAACGCCATGCGCTCGATCAAACCCAATTGGTAACGATCGGCCAGTCTGCGAATTTTGCCATCTATGAGTTCGTATTTTGGATTGCGCCAAACCAGCGCTGCACCCGCGGCCATCTGATCTAGTTGCGTCTTTACCTGAAATTGTTTGAAAAGTGAAGAATTATGATTATTTGCGGAGTGTCTTTTGTGTTTTGTATCGTGCGGCCTGTCTTTCGTGTGTATTTACTTTTGGTGTTGTGTTTCTACTAGTGGCCATAAACTTCGTTTCATTGGTGCCGAGACCCGTTCCTGTATATGACCGACCAGCCTTCAGATCAACGTCCTGTTTCCTCTACTACTTTGCGCCGTCGCACCGAGTTAGAACTCTTGCATTCCCACCAGCTACGACTCAATTCCATCTATCACGACACACCTGCCTCCATCACAATGTCATCTCCTTCGCTTTCCCATGAAGAGGACCGACAGCCGTCGCTCACAGCAACAGACATCATCCAGCTATTTCGAGAGCAGCAGGAGCGTCAACAGGAGCGTCATGAAGAACAACAACGACAACTGCAGCAACAAAACCAGAACATTCTCATTCAACTTATGCAGCAACAAGAAGCCACTGCCGCTCGCCACGAAGCTCAACAAGAAGCCGCTGCTGCCCGTTATGAACAACTCATTACTACTCTCCAAGACCGCCCTCCTCCTCTCCAACCACAACTTACTGTCAACCTGCCAAAACCCACCGTCTACCGTTTCAATCAAGCAGCCAATGACATTACTTTTACCCAGTGGTCTGAAGAAATAACTCAATACGTCAGACAGTCTGGTCTCCAATGGTACAAGGTCATTGAAGATGCCCTCGATCTTTTAGCGCGACAGCAATTCCACTCAATCCCGCCTGATCAACTCGAAACCTTAGAAGCTGCTCTCAGTGCCTTGGAACCTCTGCTGCAGCCAGAGGAATCACAAATACAACTCGCCCTCGGTCTTCTACAGCAAAAATACGACCCCGACCTCATCAAGACAACTCATTCCTTTAAAGCGCAAGCTGCACGCATCACCAATCCTGAAACAATCCTTGCTGCCGTGTATCTTAATTTACTACCAAATGGAATCAAGAAGCGCCTCGTGCTCCACTTATCGGATGCTGCTCACCCACATGACCTTAATTCTGTCACCACAGAAGCTGTTAAATTGTACCACACAGAGAAAACCGTCAACAACTCTATTGGTCCACGTTCTGGTCCTGCCAATCAAGCTCCATCCCATCGACCTTCTCTGTGGTGCACTTACTGTCATCGCTCCAATCATACACGTTCGACCTGTTATGCTCTTAAAGGCGCCACTGCTCAACGACCTCCTCCACCTCGGGCGCCTCATCAAGACAAGCCTAGAAACAGTCTTCCGAATTCACGGCCAAAGACACAGCCCATCTGTTACAAATGTCAGAAGATTGGTCATTTGGCGAGTCAGTGTTACTCCAACGCGCTGCCGCAGCATTCACAGAATCCATCAACAACTTCTTCAAATCGTCGCGTTCGCCTCCATTCATCTTCTGATTCAGTCTCAGCTCACTACATTCCGTTGTATTTTGGCGATGATTCAAAGGCTTTCATGGCTCTCCTTGACACTGGTGCAGACGTTAATATGCTCAGTACTTCGGTTGCTCAACAAACAAAGGCTTCATGGTTGCGTCACATGCCGCAAAGTCACACTGTCATTTCAGCGTTTGGGAACTCTCACCTCTGTGATTTCGTTCAGCTGCCAGTTTCTTCTGATCGTCACCACTGCACTCGCATGTCTTTTGTGGTGAACCCAGAGGACAAGGCACCTGATCAAGTTATTCTCACTCGTGCCAGCGCCGCACGTCTTGGTTTCCACGTGGCGATTCTTCGAGATGATGGGCCACTAGATATGGTTTCTGGGGCATCGAACCCCGTTAGTCGCGACTCTCAAGATGTTCTACAAGCGTCGCCTGCTCCAAGCGCGCTTCTTGAGGCACACGTGGACGCTCCCAGTGATGTGACCTCTACTCCGACCACACATTCAGCTATGTTTATGGGTACCCAGCGGGACATCCAAAGTGGTTCTGTTGTTGCTCGGTTACAAGTATGTTCAGTTAAGGATGGTCCTGTGTTTCTAGAAGTTAATGAAAGAGGCAAGAGTTTTGGTTTGTGTTCCGGCGTTCAGGATGTCAAAGATGGTTTGTTGGATGTTCCTCTGAGTGGACACTCCTATTCTAAGAAAGAGAAAGAGTTAGGTTCGTTGTTGAAAGATGGCATACCTGTCGCCTCAGTTGAGTCTGTGGATATTTTGCCGTCTGAAGAGTCGGCTTGTGGTCAAAACTGCCCTTCTATGGTTGGTTATGGTGTTGAGATGGTCCAAGAGGACAGACAAGCATTACTTAAGGATTTGAGAGAACGTTCGTTTGGTGATCACCTGTCTCTGGAACAAAGTGAACAATTACGACAATTGATTCTTCGCTATCTGCCTGTTTTTGCTTCTCATCGGCGCTTCGCGACAGGACGCGCAGTGGGTGTGGAGCATTCTGTAGAAGTTACGGGCCCTCCTATTAAACAGAAACGTCGACGTCTATCACCGGATCAGCAAGAAGTAGAGGACAAAGAAGTGGATCAGATGTTGCAGGAAGGTATCATTCGCCCCTCTCGGTCGCCTTGGGCAAGCCCTACTGTCTTAGTCCGCAAGAAAGATGGCACGATTCGCTTTTGTATCGATTACCGGAAGTTGAATGCTATCACCATTAAGGACGCATACCCTATGCCAAATATCGATGATCTGTTGTGTTTAGCTGGCCGAGCAAAATACATCACCTTGCTGGATGCAATCTCAGGTTATTGGCAAATCCCAATGGCTGCAGAGTCGATTCCAAAAACAGCGTTTACAACTCGAAAGGGTCTCTTCGAATTTGTGGTTATGCCGTTTGGCGCGACAAATGCAATGGCTACGTTCCAGCGCTACACCTCATCTATTCTAGAAGGTCTTGATTTCGCGGAAGTGTATGTTGACGACATTCTTGTGGCCAGTTCTACTTTCGAGGAGCACCTCAAGCACTTGGAGGTTGTGTTTCAACGATTGTTGCATTTTCACCTTCGTCTCAAGCTGCCTAAGTGTCACTTCGCCCAGTCCAAAATCACTTACCTGGGTTTCGATTTAGAAAACGGATGTCTACTTCCTACGGCTAAGCGTGTTTCAGCAATACAAGATTTTCCAATCCCTCGTGATCTGCGGTCCTTACAAAGTTTCATTGGCGTTGTCAACTACTGTAGACGGTTCATTCCGAATCTAGCCACCATTGCCGAGCCACTGTACCACCTTACTCGAAAGAACATTCCGTTCAAATGGTCTACTGAAGCTAATACAGCATTCCAGGCTCTCAAAGACCAGATCGCCCAATGCGCTGCACTTCACTTTCCATTGACCAGTAGAGACATCGAAAAAGTACAGTTTCTTCTACAAACGGATGCCTCTTCCGTTGGAATCGGTGCTGCTCTTTACCAAATCCTCCCAGACAATCAGCACATTCCGTTGGCCTTCATTTCTCGCACGCTAAAGGGTCGTGAACGCCGACTACCTACTATTTATCGTGAGTTACAGGCTGTAGTTTGGTCACTCAAGGAGTTGGATTGCATCCTAAAGACATCAACCGCTCCCATTGTCATCCAGACTGATCATAAACCACTTTTGGCAGCTCAGAAATTATGGAAGGAATCACCTCCTAACAATGAAATTGCTTTGATGATGGATCAATTGGCCAACATTGAAACGCACTGTGGTCTGTTGTGGAAACATATTCAAGGGTCTGCTAATGTCATTCCTGACGCATTATCTCGCATCCGTGTGCTTCATTCTTTGCCTGTTCCTTCAATTTCTTCTGGTGATGTCAAGATGGCCAGTTTGGAAGAAGCCGATCGTCTATCTGCATTAGGTTTGACCAATATTGATGGTTTATGGTACTTTGAAGATGCCGAGCCTCATCGCCTGCGTTTATATGTGCCCCAAAAATTGGTCACCCGTTTATTGGATGAAGAGCATTCCGGAACAGCAGCTGGACACTTTGGAAAACAGAAGACGTTCGAGACCCTGCAGCTTAAGTACTGGTGGCCGTCTATGCGCAAAGACATCGATCATCATGTTAGTCAATGTCAAGTTTGTCAGCGATTCAACCCGGCTCAGACATCAACATCTACTCCTGCTTTTCTCCAGGTTGATAATCCGTTTGACTGCTGTGCTATTGATATCGTTCAGTACCCCAAAAGCTTTTCTGGACATGCCTACGTATTGGTTATGGTTGACTACTTCAGCAAGTATCTGTTTGCGTCAAGACTTAAGCAGCTCTCCTCTGACAAGATAACACAGAAACTCGATGAATTCTTTCACGCTGGTGTTCCCAAAAAGTTAGTCACAGATAATGCGACATATTTTCTCTCTTCTCTATTCAAACAGTTCTGTCAACGGAAAGGTATCGAGTTGGTTCATTCTTCTCCCTATAACCCAACCGGAAACAGCATGGTCGAACGCGTCATTCGCACCCTAACAACGATTCTCAGCAAGAAAGTGGAAGACAACCCCTTGTTTTGGCCCGTAGCGTTACAAGAGTCAGTGCAAGCGTATCAAGTTTCCGTCCACTCTTCCACTGGTTTGCCTCCTAAAGATCTCATTTTCCAGACAAATCCGGATGTCTTAGCAGTTGTTCGTGATCGTCTGCGCTCTCGGCAGTTAGGCCGTCAAGAAAAGAGCCTGGAGGGTCATATTCCGAATAATTTTCAAGTTGGTGACCGTGTCTTCGTGAAGAATCACATGCGTCTGCAGCGCAAAGGTGGAAAATTAAATCCTCTTTGGAAGGGTCCTTGCGTCGTTCTTAAAGTCACTCCTTTCTCCCTGCAAGTGAAGGATCCGGATGGCCGTGTAGAGAAGGTGTCCTTGGATCACGTTAAAACATCTGCTTCAGCGGCACGGGGTCCATTCGATTCTGGGGGAGAGTAATGAAGAATTATGATTATTTGCGGCCTGTCTTTCGTGTGTATCTACTTTTGGTGTTGTGTTTCTACTAGTGGCCATAAACTTCGTTTCAAAAGTTATTTAGAATTTAGTTAGCGATTTCTTTAAATCCACCTGCCTGCACCTTACATTGTTTTGTTCTGAAAGGATGCGTTCCAGAAAAAAGTAAATGTCTGGATGCTTCCGTTTGTTGAACAACCTAGCCATCTTAGAGTTCCAGCTCTCGACATCATTGTTTGTGCGGTGGACCTCATCCACCACGACCCAAATGACAGGCGGCACGGCATGCATCCACTGTCTCTCAAAGTACTCAAAGAATCCTGACTGCCGAAGAGCAAGTGGGCCTCATCGATTATCTCATCCAAACCGTCACGTACCTGTAGGAGACAGATCAAAAACTGATCGTCATTGAGCTAAAATATTACTAACCTCCTAAAAACCCAATAAAACACTGCACTGCAGTGGCTAGCAGAGAGAAAGAGAGAACAAATGTTAAACTGGACTGCATGCATGCCAGTTTGGCTGACCGAACCAAATTTACATATAACGCTTACACAAGCATGCCTGTACCATTAAGTCTGCATTACCATAGTCTTACAACGTATGTACACTACATTCAACACACAACAACACAACTATTACTTTGTGCGCAAATCGGTTGTGTTGTGCGCAATTCGGTTGTGCGCTAATCGGTAGTGCGCAAACCGGTTGTGCGCTAATCGGTTGTGCGCAAATCGGTTGTGCGCAAGTTGGTGTGCCCGCGATCCCTGTGCGCAAATCGGTTGTGCGCAAGTTGGATAGTCCCAGTACGCTAAGAACAGATCAGGCCCTAAACAACTACCTTGTGGCACGCCACTGGGTACCTGTCGTTCAGACGAGACAGCTTCATCAACACGAACTTGAAATTTATGTCAACCATTGCAGCACCTGGTACAGACAGAGTAGCGTTCTTGCAGACACAACAGGAGGTCAGAGTGAGGGACCTGGTCGAAGGCCGCTTTCACATAAAAAAACACACCTGCCACTTTGGCAGCACTATCCAGTCCCCGAACTATGCTGTGAATAAAGTTTGCCAGACAGTCGTTGGTCGATCTGGACTTTCGAAAGCCGTACTGACAATCAGAGATCTTTCCACCCTGGAAAACCCACAGCATCTTCTTGACATGCCGTTCGAGCACTTTGGAAAGAATGCTGAGTAAGGCAATCGGACGAAAATCCCTCGGCAGCGAAACTCTCCCATTTTAGTGCCCTTTGAGCTGTAGGGCTTTCCAGTCAGTAGGTAGGTTATGCCCAATGGGGCCCAAAGTTTCAAACCCATACTCTTTGAATTGCCGAAAAATTAGAATGTCTGCGGACCACCCCGATTCATAGTTTTCGGATCATATAACCAGCACGGCTTAGAATTTTGGCGCCAAACTTGCACAGTATCTATCTATCCAGTCATCTTGCTAATTAATCCTGAACATCTGAGCCAAATCGATAAAGAAACGACCGAATCGTTTTGAGTAAAGTTGGAAAAAAAGGGGGGTGGCTATAGAAACCTTCCCAAAGTGTTTCTGGAAAATCGAAAATGTTTAGTTGTACTCCTTGTATTACCGAAAAAAATTAAATTTGCGTGGACAACCCTTATTCCTAGTTTTCGGGTAAAAAAACCAGCATGAGTCGGAATTTTTGCACCAAACTTGCAAAATATACAGGTAGTCTAAGTCTACTATATACAGTGGGGTGCAAAAGTTTAAACGCACCTTGTCCTCTTCAAGAAAAACTGACTTTTCGCTGATTTGTTGGAGGTAATCGGTAAGTGTTATACACCGTTACATAGCTTGAGATCTTACCAAAAAGGTGGTGCAGACTGCGCTGCAATGGGTTGCGTTATGGCAAAGTTATATCCGGTCTAAGTCAATTTGTCACAAAAAGGGTTAGCAAAAGTTTAAACGTGTTGAAAGTACGTATGTGCAATTTAAGTTGTTCTTCGTACGTATTGTATGAGCTCCTGTTTATTCCTCTCATCTGCATACTACGTTTTACGCTTTGTCTGACTGCATACGACTGTGACTGACTGGCCTAGTTTGCTTTATCTCGCTAACCACTCGTGCCACTTTATGCTGCGCTGTACGGACGTCTGTTGTGTAATAAAACACTCACTGCCCTACACCTTGCTATAAAACGCACTTTCAAAATTCTACAAAATCTGACTAAACTTCTTTCAAACAACGATTGTAAGAATACCTAAATACTAATTAATGAACAACAGGACAACTTTGATGCTTTGTTGGAATAATTCAGTCGCACTGCAACGCAGTTAATCATAACACATCTCATCATGGTGAAATTGCTCTGCTCTGTGTACAGGGTCTACAATTTGAATGATTTTGAACTCTCTCAAACTTCTTATGGATGTATAAGAGACTGAGACTGCTAATCAGGCTAAACAAACTGTGTTTATGATAACAGAACCACGAAAACAGATAATTTTTAATCAGATTAAGGTTGACAGATAATTATTGTTCCACATCTGTCACACTGAGGTTTTTGTATTCTGGTCTTCTCAGTGTTTGTAATCGACTGCAACCAACAAACATGGGTTAACTCATATAGTTTTTAAACTATACTATTGTTTCTCCTATGCAAAAATACCAGAACATGCCATTTAGGCACCTTACTCAGTTAACAGCACTATAACCAGCATACTGAATATCCAGTAATGATCCACAATAATCAACTGACGGCAACTGTGAGGGTAGTTTGACCAGGAGACATCATCCCTGCTTCCAAAAACTTGCCTTTTTAACTGAAATGCATTGTGTGATCCCATGGACATGGAATTTCATCATCTGTTCATTTTATGATGACCTATAACTGCTTCAGTGAATGCTTCTGCCATTGGTGTACACTGAATCTTGGCTCACTCATGTTTGACTATGATACTAAAGGCCCCAATTTTACTGCGTTCAGCTTCTCTGACCTCTTAGGGCTTCTGCTGTCTTTGCTCATGCTATTTTTCTTAAAACCAGGCAGCTGAGTCAGATATGCACCTCATTAATCATAACAATGTGGCCGTTGCCTAGCAGATTCACTATATTTATCTGGTTTGAGCCCATAATTACCAACGTTTATGACTTGTAACTTCTAAAAAGCTTGAAATTCATGCATGCCAACTTTCTAACATACACCAGATGTTATTAAGTTTGATCTGTCAAGGTGCTACTGGCACTCTGGTGCTAGAGGTCGCGTTGATACAAGGCACCATTCCAGGTTCAATCTTCTGCATGCCAATTGGACAAAGAGCACAACAGGGCTAACTGAATCATGACAAAGCATCAAACTTGTCTTGTCATTTATTATTAACTATTTAGGTGTTCATACAACTTTTATTTGAAAGATCTGAGTCGGATTTTGTGGGATATTTAAAGTGCGTTTAAACTTTTGCTAACCCTTTTTCTGACAGTTCGGCTTAGACTGGCTATAACTTTACTGTAAAGCAACGCATTGCAGTGCACTCTACGCTAACCTCTTCGCAACAGCTCAAGCTATGCAACGGTGTATGACACTTGCCAATTACCTTCAACAAATAAGTGAAAAGTCACTTTTTCTTAGGGCCCGACCGGATACAAATTTCTACCGGATCCGGATCCGGATACGCCCATATCCGGCCGGATCCGGATATGCCGGATATCATTGATCAACTTAAATTTTTTTAGAATGCAATAAACCACATATATACATTTCTTTGTTCTATAACAGTTGATTCAAAACATCAAATAATTGTAGTTCAAACTATGGTTGGATGATATCGGGGTTTTTGCGATGCAAGTGATATTGCATATGAATATATGCATGCAATTTCTAGTGCATATTGATATTGCGTATATCATATGCTTGCAAAAATGAGATATGTACATATTTTTTGCATATTTGCATATTTTATCACCGCGGCTAGAAATTGATAACTGGACGCTTTCCAAGCATTTTCGAGTTTGGTCGGAATGTCTATGCAATCTTTAGCGTTATTAGGCATACCTATTTCCGATCCGATCCGATCCGATCTGGCGGGGGGGTCGTACAATGTACGGCCCTACGATCAGACCTGCACGGTCCATTTCGTTACCCCTTATATCGTCATCTCGGACGTTTGCCCTTCTTTCACTGCCAAGCCACTCAAGCCATGCTGTTGGGCGCCAGGTACTAAGAGAGTGCCTGGCGTGGTGACGTCATGGTGCTGACAGCTCCCAACGGCCGCCCGGCGGACAGACACTAAACCGGTATTGGCCTTATTGCTGGTTGCTCAGACGGCTCCTGACGTCGTTGATCTTCCCTCCAACGCGGCATGCTTTTAGGAGCGGCTTTCGGTGCAACGGCAGATCCAGTTGGTTCCCATTTTAACTACTCACTGTAACCAGTTTTCGGTGGCCTGGGTGGAGCGTTGTGCCGACGACCAACTCTTTGCAGCAAGAAACTTGCCACGCCGAGAGGATGAACCACTACAACCACTAGGGATGCAGCGGCCGCCGTGACTCAGAGGCAGCGAGCTACCCACTGAGCCACTGACGCGGCTAGGCATACCTATTTTACAGATACAGACCTCACCTCGAAAAAGCAGAAGGGGAAACACAGTTTGGCATGAAAGTTCAGCTCATTTCGTAATTTTTAGATAAAAATGGTTGACATCACAGCAATTTGGCTAAATTATTGTTTGCATGTTCAAATTTGTTCTCTCTAATGTGATGTGGTATACTTAGCCGATCTTTTGGTAGACCTGTCCTAGTTTTACAAACTAAAAAAATTCAGAATTTGAAAAACCTCAGTTGAGATTTCCATTCTTTGCGAGTTGAGTTTCATATGGCCATATCCGGCCGGATCCGGATATCCGGTCGGGCCCTACTTTTTCTTGTACCTGACTTGGTGCGTTTAAACTTTTGCACCCCACTGTAGGTAGTCTCTTGTCTTGTTAATCTTTGCTGAAAGTTTGAGCCAAATCGATCAAGATCGGACAGAGAACGAAGCGCTTGAGTAAAGTCCGAAAAAGGGGTGGACACGTTTTTATCTATACATACTGTATATTCTACGTAAGAAATGTACCGTATATCTCAAGTCCAAAGACAACGCCGATAAAAAATAGGCAAGTTTACTCTAAAAAGCCAACACTACAAACCAGCAAAAAGACAGCGAAGAGAACACATGCTAGTAATACGAAGCGCGCTTAAACGAATTAGTAGAAAAAGATTGGTGGGTTGTACAGCCAGACGACAAACACGAAGCCAACAGGTCATCTTAGAGAAAATCTACCAGCAACTTCAAATCTTCAAGCCATGCTTCGCGCTCCTCACCCACAAACGGGCGCAAATACTCCTCAAATCGACGCCGGAACTGAGCTATGTCTGGCAGTGCAGCACAACTGGGTACGTTGAGCAGTGAATGGAAGAAGTCCCGCCACAGATTCACGTTCCAGCGTCTTCAAAATTTGCATACTACAGTGCAATTCGGCAAAAGATACTTTCTATGATCAGGGATTTCTGACACCCAGGATTGCAGAGACGCAGTTTTTGGGCTAGTTTAGATATGAAATTTTCAAAAAATTACCCATAAAAAGGAGGCGTTTTCAGCGATTTTTACCCCGAAACTAAAATTTTTAATACTCTACCAAATGAATTATATTATGGTGATTCACATACTCAGGTCCAAGCTCCGAACTTTTATAGACCGAATCGGCTGGTTTTTTGGTTATGATACATTTTGATTGATTGATTGAAACAGTTTATTTCCGAAGAAATAGGGCGACAGTCGCCCTTCCGGGCCTTTTAATCTATCAACCGCTAAACCCCCATACGTGGTACTTTGCTTTTTACTGTTTCCACTGTTTGTTGTTACTTGTTGTCTGCGTCTGTGGTGTACTGGTAGCAATGCTGCCTGCCATGCACCCAACGTTAGACACATAGTAGGGGTTCAACCCCGGTGATTGCCTCGCATGTGGCCCTTCATGGGTTCTTTACTGGTTTGTCTGGTGTTCATGTGCGTTGTAACAAACCTTTTTTTAACCAATTTCCACTTGTTTCATCAGGAAATGCCTGAAAACGGCAATTCTACCGCAAACTGAAATTTGCAACATTGGTGCTCAATATTTGGCTAGGCTGTTTTTGTGTTGACGACATTCTTAAACCATGCCGATTGACGCTTCATTCAGTTTCCAACACAACTCGAAGATTGTAGCAGTTATGATAGCCTTTTCGGTGAAGCAACGTGAAAATGTGTGGCGAGGTTTGAGTGGACCAAAACCACTGTGAATGATGTAGAGAAAGTTCCTTCTGAAACTTTGGAGAAAACATGAAGTCGCCAAGCGATCCCAGCATCCGCGGCGGCATGAATCGCTGATGGAAGCGTGCAGTGTGTTCGACAAAACTCGGGAAAGGACAAAACTGACAAATACTACTGGAATTGAATACCGCCAGCGGCTGCAGAACGTGATTGATAACAGTGATGTCAGGTTGAAGTGCATTACTAATAATGAAGTAGTGAGTGGAATTTGTTGTAATTTGAAATAGTGAAATGCTAAGTATCTCCACATATCATATCCAATAATCAGCCGATTCGGTCCAGAAACAAAAAACTTCCGAGCTGATCAATAGATAACACAGAAAACTAAGAAAAGAAATGCCTGACTGGTTTTTTACCGTTTAAAGTAGGCAGTGCTCTTGTATTCTCCGGTGGCCAATCTATAGACATTCATGTACTCTCCGAACAACATCACGTGACAGGTGCCCAGCAGACCGAAAAGGTCCGTCTGCAATTATCAAATCATAATAAAGTCAACAGACTGTGACTGGGGGCCAGCCAAGTCAAAACTACTACGGCATAATTACATGCAACCCCTCGGATTTTTCTGGCAAGTAGGGAACGACAGGAATTCCGATCGAACTGAACTGGTGGCTCCGATTCGCGTGGTCTCGTAATTAATCGGATCTCTTGTTAAATGTTTAGGAAACCAAACCAAACGCAATTTATTGCGTACTGAAGCGTTTCTTTCTATTGTGCAATCGTCAAATCATCAATCTATCTAGCCTACTTTCTACAGGGTTCATACGGATCAGGGTTTTCCAAATTCCCTGACTTTTCCCTGACTTTCCCTGACCTGAGTGCTAAAATTCCCTGACTTTCTAGAAGCAAACTCATAAAACAGTAAATGTTTTCAAGCACCTAATTTTGTGATTTCTTTTGCATCGGCAGATATTTACATAAACGCTAGCATACCCAATAATTTTCTAAAAGCAAAGGGTGAATTTGGTATTCAAAACTAATCGTATTTCAACAGGTATTCCGAGCGTGAAGTTAACAAGAATTAACAGTTTCAGGGTTTGACGAGGCCTGGTTGGGCCGCAGCCTAACCAGGGCGAGAAATTTTTGAAGAAATAGCTTTTAAAAACGCATTTAAAAGGTAGTCTTGGCGTAACATTAACAGGAATTAACAGTTTCAGAGTTTGACGAGGCCTGGTTGGGCCGCTGCCTAACCAGGGCGAGAAAATTTTGAAGAAATAGCTTTCAAAAATGCATTTAAAAGGTAGTCTTGGCGTAAAATTAACAGGAATTAACAGTTTCAGAGTTTGACGAGGTCTGGTTGGGCAGCTGCCTAACCAGGGCGAGAAAATTTTTAAAAATCCCTATAATTTTCCCTGAGCAGATCTGAAATTCCCTGGCTTTTCCCTGACCCGTATGAACCCTGTTCTATCTATCTAGTCGATCATGTCAGAGACTGGCTCTTGAAACAGCTTGACAATCGGGTTTGAGATCTCCTTGTAAACTAGTAAGTATGCATGTGATGACACCTACATTGTATTTATCCAGATTCGGAACTCTACCTCAGTTCTTATTCGATCGGATCCAAAAAATCTGGCTCAGGTCGTTCCCTACTAACTTGTCAGCAAATTTTACAATTTCTTAGAATTTCAGACACGAAAACTACTAAAATCGCCTGTAAAACATAACTTTTTAGCTGTATTTTCACCCAACTTACACTGAACTTTTGCCAAAATTGCTACATGTACGGAAAATATGAAAAAAAAATCTTATTATTAGACCGCACGAAGGTATTAGACTAAGGTTAGCAGAGAACCCAGTCAGTAGGCACCTGGTAGGTCCAGGGCCGGCCGTCTCTCATTTCACAGCAGTCAAATCCGGAAGTCTGGGCGCTGCCCGAGAAAGTGACGTTCTGCGGCAGCGAGCGCATATCGATCGATCGGCCCCAATCGATCAGTTTCAGAGAGTGTCTCCCACTAAGCAACAGTCGTTCCCAGTCGGCCGTCATCTCCGGACTAAACTAACTTCATTGTACTGTACATGTGAATTTAATCGCAGCTAACTGACTAACAGACCAGTCCGGATTACTGTGTTTTTGTTGAAAAATCACCAAATTTTAGCGTCAAAATAGATAGCATAAGTGAATACTCCTTCTCCTTCGTAGCTTTCCTGATTGGAGCTGTTTGGCAGATTTAAAAGTTTTTAGGATGAGAAGCTAACGTTTATAGTTATTGTCTTAGAAGTTCCAGCACTCCCGGTAATGTAATACTTACACTTGGTTAATGACAAAATTGTCGGGCTTTATATCTGCGTGAATAAGTCCCACCGAATGCACGGCTTCCAGAATTTGCATAATTTCGATCGTAAAGTACACGACCAACAGCTCGCCCATCGCTTTTCGCACCTTGCCGAATTTATTAGCCAGATCCTACAAATTGCTTTCTGACCATACATATAACAGGTGTAACAGACACTAAAATCGGCAGCAAAACAGTACTTTTTTGCTGCATTTAGAACCCAACTTAGAGCGAATTTTGACGATTTTTGGCCCAAAATCGCGATTTTTGAGCGTTTTTAGTACTCAATCCTTCTCTACTATAATTTGAGGTCAGACCCCTCGGCCCGCGCCAGACTCCAAAACTTCTCCCCCTTTCGGCGGATAACCTGTTACATGTATGTTTTTGACACGATAATATCACTTTTTCCACTTGCCAGTAGGGTTCCATTAGCGTAATATTGATTGACCAGAATGCTGCCGTCGTTGTACAGAAACCCGTCGCGCACTTGCATCACGCCAGAGAGCTAAACGACAGCTTCCCTAGCATTACAATATACAAATAAGAAGTCATCCTGGGCATTCACCATATCAGACAAGCCGACTCCTAAGAAACGCCGTTTCAGCTCCTCGCAAATGTAGAACTCCCACGGACACGGAGGTTTTTGCACCTGCAAATAAGGTAAACTCTTCTACATCAGACTTTTCGATCGTGTTGATTTACCAGAGACAGACAGACAGTGTCAGTCAGTCAGTCAGTCAGTCAGTCAGTCAGTCAGTCAGTCAGTCAGTCAGTCAGTCAGTCAGTCAGTCAGAGTGTCAGTCAGTCAGTCAGTCAGTCAGTCAGTCAGTCAGTCAGTCAGTCAGTCAGTCAGTCAGTCAGAGTGTCAGTCAGTCAGAGTGTCAGTCAGTCAGTCAGAGTGTCAGTCAGTCAGTCAGAGTGTCAGTCAGTCAGTCAGAGTGTCAGTCAGTCAGTCAGTCAGTCAGTCAGTCAGTCAGTCAGTCAGTCAGTCAGTCAGTCAGTCAGTCAGTCAGTCAGTCAGTCAGTCAGTCAGAGTGTCAGCAAGTCAGTCGTCAGTCAGTCAGTCAGTCAGTCAGTCAGTCAGAGTGTCAGTCAGTCAGTCAGTCAGTCAGTCAGTCAGTCAGTCAGTCAGTCAGTCAGTCAGTCAGTCAGTCAGTCAGTCAGAGTGTCAGTCAGAGTGTCAGTCAGTCAGTCAGTCAGTCAGTCAGTCAGTCAGTCAGTCAGAGTGTCAGTCAGTCAGTCAGTCAGTCAGTCAGTCAGTCAGTCAGTCAGTCAGTCAGTCAGTCAGTCAGTCAGTCAGTCAGTCAGGTCAAACAGAGACCTTGAGAACCCAGTCAGTATGATCATCAGCTGAGGTAGAGAGATAAGCTCTTGCAAAAGCCCCTTCTCCCAGGAGAGACTTCACCAGAAAAGCTTCACCACCGGCCTCCACCTTACTGCCGATCTTGACCGGCGGCAACGGCTAAAAATTCATCCTCATCTTCTTGTCTAACTTGCTACATAGCTACCAAGAAAGCAAACCTCTGAGAAGAAGTGAAAATTAGGGAAAACGTTCAGCGGCTTAGGTAGATTGATCAGCAACTGAGCGATTAGGTCCGGGTCCCACGGGTCCAGCCCACTGGTGATTTTGGTTCTAAACCAGTCCATTCTACTGTACGTATTACTACTAACACCAAAATAAACCGTACCTCAGGCCCACGCCAGTCTTATCCACGTGTTCGTCAGTATCAGCATTCTGCGGAACGTTCGCGGCGGGACCCAGAGACAGACGTCTGACGGCCGGGGCCAGCTTTTCCGGTTGTTCTTCCTCCTCCTTCTGCTTAGGGTCAAAGGTCAGTTCGTGCTGCTGCGCCACCGCCAACGAACTGGCGCCGGGAGTCACGTGATCGAAGGTCAACTGCTTCTGCTCGCTGATTGGCTGAAATAGCCAACCGACGCAAGTGTCAACTATAGCAGCTGATTTGTAAAGGAAATTTAGTAAGAATATGGTCGGTTAATTACCAAAAGAGGAGTGGTGGCGGTGTTGGAGGCAAAGCGACGACGCGAGCTGGCGTCCGAACCCGTGCTCGAAGCCGAACTGTAGCAACTGCTGCCCGAACGGAATTCTCGAGACGTTTCCTAAATCGGCGCTCACCGCATTATCGATTTTTGCATGCAAACAAACAATAGCAGAAAAACCCAATACCCAACAGGGACAGGGGTTGTTGTAACTTTTTGTCCTTTCGGATTAGGAGTAGCCAACTGCTATAGAGCAAGAAGACACAAGTTCCGGCAGCCTCCTTAAGAGCCATTTTATATAAGAGCGGTACGATGGGCGGCGGACGGCCAAATCTGACCCCCACTTTTTATTGGCTCATTTGAAAGTCCTATACATGGAATGTTTAAAACCGAAGTATCTCCCGGATTTACCCACTACTGGGCTAGAAAAGTGGGAAAACGCCCGGGGCTCGATTTTCGGGCGTTTATGGAAATGGTCATTTCTCTTGAACCACTAGGCCTAGAGGGCCCAAACTTTAAACATTTGTAGAGGAAGTGTTGTGCTATCATAACTGTTGTTTGTAGCCGCCTAGCCTTCTCCATAATCTAGAATCGACGCTCCAAACTGGAGGTGCTCAAATCAGTTTTTCGGCTACTGTCGCTACAAGACACGAAAGTTTTCAATTTCCTTTTGCACACTATTTGGACTAACCATTGGCTATTTATCGCACACAAAATTTTTTTTGGCAAAGATCGCATATTGCGAAAAAAATGAAATTTTCGTTTTTTCAGCAAAAAAACGGTATTTTGCTGTTTTTTCGCACAATCTAGTTGTGCTAGCCTATTTTTTGGTGGAAAAATCGATTCCGCATGCCAAAATTAGGTGTAGACAATGTTTTGCTTGTAATTGGAAAAAATTATATTTTTTGGTTATTACTGCATAATGTGATAGTTTTCGATTTTCTGCCTAATATAGTTATTCTAGACTATTTTGTAGTGCAAAAATCGATTCTGCATGTCAAAATTACTTAGAGCTAATGATTTTCTTGTAATTTTGTTATCAGTTTATAATAAATAGATTTGACGCTCCTGTCGACATATTCGAATTGCGGAAGCTGAAACCCACATTGCTATGTTTGCAGTGGCGTATCCAGGATTTCGGAAAGGGGCGGGAGTGTAAAATTTTGAAAGTGACTGGTTGGACCGCTGCCCAACCAGGGAAAGAAAATTTAGCAAAATTTGCCTTAAAAACGCGGTTAAAAGACATTCACCGAGCTTAAAATTAACAGAAATTACAAGTTTTTGTAGTTTATAATGGCCTGGTTGGGCTTCTGCCCGACCAGGGCGAGAAAAATTTGAAAATTTAGCCTTCAAAAAGCATTTAAAAGGCATTCTGAGCACAAAATAGACAATGTTGGTAATAATTCATATTACACACGTTACCCTACATATTACACACGTTACCCCATACTACACGTATTTTAAGCTTGGAATGTCTTTTAAACGCGTTTTCTGAAGGCAAATTTGGCTAAATTTTCTTACCCTGGTTGGGCACACATGGGCCGGGGTGTGGAGTATACCCCTCCCCCTCGCCGGCCAATACGCAGTCGGCCGGCGATACTCCCCTCGATACTCCGAAAATTTTCGCTAATTTAAGGCAAAATAGTCGTTTTTTGGCCTTTTTTCGGGACCCCCCGCGGTCACCATACCATACATGTAGCTGGGTTTTCGGCTGAGGGGGAATTTTTCTGATCCAAGATAGGGTTTCAGGGCTATGCCCAAAGGGGGTTTCAGCGACCTTTTTTTGGTGTCCAAAAGTGGGTTTCAGCGACCTTTTTTTGGGCTCAAAACAGGGTTTTGAGGACTAAAAATCGGGTAAAAATCCTGTCTGAAGTGCAAAAATACCGTTAAAAACCATATTTTTGCTTTAAAACATGCAAAAAACCCTATTTTTTATTTAAACAGTGCAAAAAAAGCTAATTTTGCTTTAAAACGTGCAAAAAAACCCATTTTATTCGACATAATACAGTTAAAATGCATTTCTGGAACCTTCTTTAGAGATTTTGAAACCCAAATTAGCGTTCCGGAACCGTATTTTGGGCCTCCAGAAACCCCAAAATAGGGTTCCGGAACCCTATATAGGGTTTCAGAAACCCAAATTAGGGTTTCAAAAACCCAAATTAGGGTTTCAGTAACCCAAATTAGGGTTCCGGAACCCTATTTAGGGTTTCAGAAACCCAAAATAGGGTTCCGGAACCCTATTTAGGGCTTCAGAAACCCAAATTAGTGTCATGTATAAGCTTGTGCTTGGGTGTGGTATGTGTGTACAGTAGTAACAGGTGAGTGAAAGTGTCGGTAGGAGGGATGGAACTATGCTTTCTAACCTTGGACTGGCTAACCAAGTCACAAGCCTTACACATTAGGGATGGAATAGGGCTATCTACATATCTGGGAAGCGTGGATTGTAAGTGAGGGCCTAGGAGCTCTAGATATGAGTGGCGCACTTACCTTAGCTGGTGGCTGTTGTCTGGGAAGCAGGGAGTAGAGGACGGGCAGGCCAGCGCAGTGGCTGGTGTAGCCACTGGAGTCAGTGCTGGCTGGCTCCCGTTCCTGGACCGGTTGGCTTTAAAGGGCTCATGGGGAGAGATTCGATAGACGCTGGTTAGGCACTGACTAGGCACTGACTAAGGTGCGATCTGGCGCTCTGCTTATATAGCGCGCGGCCCCCTCCAGTTAAGGAAGGGGAGTTTTTCTACGGCTCGCCAAATTGCCCCTGCACTAGCCGCCCACCTGATGCCATTCCCTCCGACTCGGCTTAACCACACTACACACAAAACATAGGCGCATACGAATAGACATAGAAAGACTAATTATATTCATCTAATGGTATTATGTCATGCACCTACAAGTCATTGGCACTCTATGAAAACGTATCCCAACCATACATGACATCTCTCTTCTCTTCAAAACAAGCCGTCCTCGGCTTGTATAATCTCAAAACGTGTCCCAGACCAATGTTTTCAGAAGGTTTTCTCAAGAAGTATGGCTCAAGCCAGTTAAATACATAGAGTTTTCGAAATTTTGGTAATAAAAAATTGTGAAATAGTATACAGAAAAGAACCTAAGATCTTGATTATTAATTCTATTTTTGTGACTTTTTTGAAAAAAAATATAAGGTTTGCATAAATATCCATGAAATGTAGCGATCAGACATTCATACAATCAATCAGTCAGGTTTGTTTCACAAGAAGTAAATGCTTGGTAGGTAGCATATGTGTATTTTGGTAGTTTTTGTTTTTAAATTGATGATTGGAGATAATATACCCATAAAAATCAAAAGACATTGTTTCAGCAGGCTAAGTATGTCAGCAAAAGTAAGTGCTGGTAGCTGAAATAGAACACAAATTTTCGATAAAATGAAGTGTTGTGAACAAATGATTCCAGATTTCTTATGATCTATATCACTATCAATAAAAAGTTTTCTCAGAACTATGTTAGACTTTTTTAGGATTTCAGATCAGCCAAACGCATGTGATTTTGTTTTTTTTTCAATAGCTTCTATAGAACTGGTCCGATACAGAAAGACAAGTGATTCACAAGAAGTACGGCTTAAGCCTTGTAAACATGGTTTTAGTGAGTTTTTAGAAAATATAGCAAAATAATAAAAATAACAGAATTTTATACAGCTTCAGTAGGTTAAAGGGGAAATTTACTTGGAATATTGGTTTGTGAAAGTATGCGAAGTATACGATCCAGATAGAAAATATAATGATTTCTAAAGAAGTATGTGCTGGGTTGCATTTGAGAATTTTCATAATATCAATGATCAATTCGAGTTTACTATAAATACAAAAAAGTAGTTTTAGCTTGAAAAGAAATATATGTTAAAGGTGCTGAAAGTAAAATAAATGGGGATAAATTACAGTTATGAATTTTGTGCAAAAGTAGGAACGAAACTGAAGGTGTGCTGCTAGAGTGATTATCAGCAACTGTATTTGAATTTACAAATATGCACGGCCAGGCATCTACAATAGAACAGAAAAAAATAAGGAATTGGTTATGGTTAGCACCAAATGAATTCAGAATACGTACTGTTTTCTTGTCTAAGTAATAATTCAGCAGTAATTTTCGCGTTAGTGCGCAGCAATAACTTATGTTCAAGCACAGGTTTCAATTTATAGGAAGGTTTGGTTGTTCCAGCATGTTGTCTGAAGGCAGAGTTTTTGTAGTCTTACAGTATCCTAAACTATGAGCGATTTTTGAGCGATAAACAATGGAAAGTTGCTACATTGTAGGATCTTTGCACTGCCAATGAAAACCATGTGGAAATCGATCATTGAGAAAAACGCTGTGAAAAATTTGAAAAATTAATAATAACTTTTGACTTGTCTGCAGGGTTCTTCTTAATCTGCAAAAGTAGAATCATATATATCACAATAATGAGATGAAGTGGGAATTGCGCTAGACAAATTGATTTTGAGGGGTATTTAAACAAATCTTAAGGCTATGAAGAGTTTCAGAAATAGTGTAGTGCAGTGTCAGAAATTGGACTGAGGAAGTATGTAAGACATGAGCATTGTGCCATTCTCTCAGGCTTTGCATGCCTGTAAAAGTTAGGATTAGTATCAAACTAATGATATTTAAAGACAGAATAAGTTACAGAAATTTAAAGTAATTTGTAAAATATTTAAGGAATTGTGTGACCAGACATGTTCAATTCTTTCTTTAGATTTGAAAATTGGCTGTAAATATAGTCTGGTTTAGAAAATTCTGAACTTGCCTGCTGCAAAACAGTTGATTTCCTGGGCAGATATTTTTTTAAAGTTTCTGCTTAGTTGTTTCCTTGCCAGAATTTTCCTCATTTGAAATTCGTCTGTGGATTCAGTAGTAGAGCAGCGCAGCTGCATTTTGAGATTTGCTTGAGTTCTACCATTGAACTGATAGCATTTGGGAGTTAACTTAATTCATCTTTGTGTCTGCGCACACCTGGGCTATTGTCCTCGTGCCTAACTGGTATATGATTATCTATGGTCGACCTGACTGGGAAATTATGATCTGCTGCACCAAGTGCTACACCGAGGCATTCATAATGTTGTGGATGTACAGTATGAGTGGGTCTAGTGGTCAGAATCAGAAAGTTCGAAATCTGTATTGAAATTTTTGTTTGATTTAAATCTGTGGATAGTAAGAGTGAATTGAGCAGCCAGAAACTTTGGGGAGAAGACAACACTGTTTCAACAAAGACCAGATTTAAAAAAACTATAATTTAGGTTAAAGAATGTTCAGAAATGATTTAAAATAATTATTGTTATCGTATTTGGGTTCTAGAGGAGTTTACTTTCCGAAAAAAAGTTCATAACTACAAACTGATTTTCTGAATCTATGCAATTAAATGATAAAATTAAACTTCTTTTATTCTATTAATTTTACATCCTGATGGTGAACTGAGTAGAAATAAGAAAAATAAAGTGCAATGCGTTGATCGAACTTTGATACATTGCTGCTTACAAAAACCAGGAGAATGTTGAATAAACAGGGAGTGCCTAATATTGAATTGTATCCAATTATTGGGGATAAAATGAATGAAATATTTGTTGTCCAAGAAGTACAGCTTGAGGCTAGATAGGGAGGGGTATGAATGAAATAAAAAATAAATTATGTAATGGAGGCTGCTAAATAACTTTTATGACAGAAAGAAAAGGATTTCCGAGGAATAAAGGATTTTTTTGTAACTTCACTAGGCCAATTAGTATCTGGTATGCTCTCCAGCAGTTTGTGAATGACTAAGATTAGACTAAGCAGACGAATGAAAAATTTCTGACCTTCAATGACAAGCTAGAACAAGCGTTATGGTTCACAAGAAATGAAAGCAGTACTGGCGGGCTGTGCAAGAGAGCCGTTCCTACGTTTTGTGCGCGCGTGTTTGTAGGATGCCTCTTGCTGCCAAACCCCAAGACCAGTGGTTGGTTAGGTGTGCTGGCTCTCACGAATTGAATACGTGGTACCAGTTTTTAGTCTTTGAATGCCACACCAAATGTACCTATATTGCCTTCAACCTGTAGGAGCCCATAACTACAGTTTTAGTGCCTAACGCTTGGTTTTCGCTGTCAGAAGTACAACTACAACAACATTTTTTAACAAAGTGACTGCTCCTCAGTTTGAATTGTTCTGTGCCTACTTCATTAAGGTTCCATTAAAAATTTAGGGCCGCTTCAATTTCAATTTTATGTGTTGCCTTGCTTGGATTCCCTGTAAATATTTGGGTGCCGCATAATTCTTGAGAATAAATATCTCAGTGCTGCTTCAATTTAAATTTTTCATGCAGGCTTTATTCAGGATTCTGTGATTTGTCGCTTCAGTTTCAATTTCAAATTATTTGGCCTGCTATTATAGGGCAACATCTCGGCCGTTTCAAATTCATTAATTAATAAGAGCGCTCAATTAACTGGTGCATTTCCAAAAATTACATGCCTTCAAGTGAATAATAGACAAAACAGATGACCAAAAATAAGGAGTTAACCAAGAGTTTTTTAAGTGTGGAAAAGAGCCAAAAGTTTAGGTGATCAGGCTAAACTTTCAGAAAATTTAGTTGATCAGACTAAATTTTCTGCGGTGGCTTGGGTGAGTTGTTATTGTTTTGGTTGAAAATTTACTTAAGGCATGGTAGCAACGATTGAAAAAGATAGTATGCATACATCTGTGCACCGATTCCTGCTGTTTTGCATTTGTGGACTGTAAGAACAGAAGACGCCTCTCAAAGCCTAGGTACCAGTTTCCCAAAAAAATTTTATAAAAATAAATCGATTGGCAGGCGCACTACAATATCTGCAATTTTGCGGCTTTGGTTTATGTGACATCGCCTTTTCATGGCGGCATCGCCTGTGTGTGGCGGCATCGCTGGCATAGCTTCCAGCAGCATCGTTTCCTACGGCATCGCCTTGTCGTGGCGGCATCCTTATTTTGCGGCAGCGGCTTTAGTGAAGTGAAGAAGAATGACAAATAGAATCAGAAAACAATCATTTCAACTGAGGGTCTATCAACGCGAGAGTTTCACCCAGGATTCCTAAATCAGACTTCTCCCAAGACAAGTACGTTTTAGCGGCAGGTAGTGGCAACATGAGTAGCAGCAGAAGAATCAGAAAATAATAACGGAATGGAATTGATCTGGGGGTCTCTCAACGTGGGCATTTCCCCAAGAATGCTGCAATTAGACCTTTCCCAGTACCATCTGAGCTGCGGCAAAATGGGGCACAAAAAGGAACTACAGAATAGCACAACGGTCTGAGGGTTGAAATATGGCTGTCCCGGCTGGGGCTTTCTGTGAAAAAGTAGACTAATTTAGAAAATGGAAATTGTGGACTGCCTTGTTGGCAAAACTTGAGCAAGACCGGGATGCGGTTTTGATTCAGTAGGGGGTCCCCGAAAATTGACGAGAAATGTTTATTGGAAGGCCTGAGTTGGCTATCGAATCTGAACGTTTCGCGTTCGAGCGTATCGGTTTGAACTCTAACGCTCATTTGAAAAATGTAGCTTAAGAGTGGCCTTGGAGATAGCTGCATAAAAAATTGCACATTTAAACATTTGAACATAACCATGGATTGAGGGTCTCAACTTAGATGTAAAATAAATTACAGTATTGTGCATGACTTCAGTTCAGCTAGATCTTGATGTGTACTATTAATTAGCTTCAAAAGTTTCAAGGCAAATTGTGGCACTGTTGTTGTTTCCTGTTTCGTAATGTCGGATAGACGTAGGTGTGCCAAGTGTTTCTTTGATGCAGCGAAAGTTCGGCCTCAAAGTCTTGCATAAATAAAATATAATAAAACTTTGCTACTGCTCTGTCCCTTAGGTAAGCAAATAGAATTTTGAGTTTCTAGGCATAATAAACATTGTTTCTGGTAGCAATAAGAAAAACATTTCAAGCCATTGATTGAGCTTTTGATTAAACAGACTATAAAAAATGGTAGGTTTCCCTCTGATCGGCAAAAGATGTAGTACTTAAAATATCTATAACTGAAGGAGTTTCTTGATTAAAGTTTTCCAAATGTGCAATGTGCAGGTTTGCAAAATCTGATTCTTTTAAAGATTTAGATTGAGATTTAGCGGTTTAGAGCATTGTGGTCGACATGTTCGATTGCTGTAATCTGTGCAGCAGAAAATTTTTTTTTTTTAGCGTTTGCTGGTAGGGATGTACCAGTAGGTCTGAATTGTATGCAAATGTGACTGTAGAATTTGAACAGCTTGCTGATATGGATTGACTGTGGGTAGTGTTGGTCATAGCTGACGAGACTTTAGAAAATAGATTGTTTCAGTTCAGCAAACAAAAAAATTTTTTTTTGTGTTTAGAAACCTCATCTGCCAATTCTTAAACTTTGTCTTCGTTCTGTGCTACTAGTATTTGGGGTGGGCTGGGAGGTGTCGACATCTTATTTGCTGTGTAATTCTTTCTGAGCTTTTAGACGCTATGACTGATTGGGCTTTTTCAGATTCTTGAGATTTGGGGATGAAAGGAGGCATAAATTGAGGAAAAGCTTGAAAAATGATTGTTTGAAGAATAATATTTGTTTAGAGAATTTGTGTATTGGTGAGGGGATGGATTCGCTCTGTCCACCACGACGGTTGGCCCTAATTTGACAGAGATTTCGCTGCTACCATGTCATGTATAAGCTTGTGCTTGGGTGTGGTATGTGTGTACAGTAGTAACAGGTGAGTGAAAGTGTCGGTAGGAGGGATGGAACTATGCTTTCTAACCTTGGACTGGCTAACCAAGTCACAAGCCTTACACATTAGGGATGGAATAGGGCTATCTACATATCTGGGAAGCGTGGATTGTAAGTGAGGGCCTAGGAGCTCTAGATATGAGTGGCGCACTTACCTTAGCTGGTGGCTGTTGTCTGGGAAGCAGGGAGTAGAGGACGGGCAGGCCAGCGCAGTGGCTGGTGTAGCCACTGGAGTCAGTGCTGGCTGGCTCCCGTTCCTGGACCGGTTGGCTTTAAAGGGCTCATGGGGAGAGATTCGATAGACGCTGGTTAGGCACTGACTAGGCACTGACTAAGGTGCGATCTGGCGCTCTGCTTATATAGCGCGCGGCCCCCTCCAGTTAAGGAAGGGGAGTTTTTCTACGGCTCGCCAAATTGCCCCTGCACTAGCCGCCCACCTGATGCCATTCCCTCCGACTCGGCTTAACCACACTACACACAAAACATAGGTGCATACGAATAGACATAGAAAGACTAATTATATTCATCTAATGGTATTATGTCATGCACCTACAAGTCATTGGCACTCTATGAAAACGTATCCCAACCATACATGACATTAGGGTTTCAGTAACCCAAATTAGGGTTCCGGAACCCTATTTAGGATTTCAGAAACCCAAATTAGCGTTCCGGAACCGTATTTTGGGCCTCCAGAAACCCTATTTAGGGCTTCAGAAACCCAAATTAGGGTTTCAGAAACCCAAATTAGGGTTCTGGAACCCTATTTAGGGTTTCAGTAACCCAAATTAGGGTTTCAGTAACCCAAAATAGGGTTCCGGAACCCTATTTAGGGTTTCAGTAACCCAAATTAGGGTTCCGGAACCCTATTTAGGGTTTCAGAAACCCAAATTAGGGTTTCAGTAACCCAAATTAGGGTTTCAGTAACCCAAATTAGGGTTCCGGAACCCTATTTAGGGTTTCAGAAACCCAAATTAGGGTTCCGGAACCCTATTTAGGGTTTTAGAAACCCAAATTAGGGTTTCAGTAACCCAAATTAGGGTTCCGTTACAAGCTATTTAGAGCTTGTAAAACCCTAATTGGGGTTCCAAAACCCTGTTCAGGATCTCTGAAACCCTAATCAGCATACATGTAACAGCTCCGGGCCGACCTGGGGGGAGGGGGGTAGGGGGGTTTTTTTCCTCAGGTGGGGGGTCGAGGGGGGGGGGTTTCGCCCAGGTGGGGGGTCCCAAATTTCAAAAAGCTCCAAAACGCCTAGAAATGCGTTTTTAGCACGTTTTTTTCAGTAAGGACGCTAAAAATCGCTATTTTAAGCTGCCAAATAGCGTTTTAAAGCTAAAAACAAGCAAAAAATGACAAAAAGAGCTTCCAAAAACACCGATTTTTCTTAAATATCAGCAGTGGAAACGCCAAATTCGGTTCCAAAGGCTTTTCAAATGAATTTTAGGCTAAAAATTAGTGATTTCTGACCCAGTTTGTTAGTACTGGAGCCACCACTAGTACTTGTATTTTTTGGTCGGGGGGGGGGGGGGTCCCTTAACCTGTGTCGGGGGGGGGGGGGGGGTGGGGGGGGGTGGCCATGCCAGCAGGGGGTAACCCCCCCAAACCCCCCTAGTACATGTATGCTAATCAGGGCTTTTGGAACCCTGTTTGCAGATTTAGAAACCCAAAATAGGGTTTCAAAAAATCCCCCCCCCCAGAATCCGGCTGGGGGGGGGGAATTTTGTCCGAAAATCGGGCCTGGGGGGAAATACCCCCCCATTCCCCCCAACTACATGTATGCTCCATACCCCCTCCGGATTTATCCTGCCCGCCCACGTATGGTTGGGCAGCGAATTTCGGAAAGGGGCGGGGGTGTAAAATTTTACAACCAACCAACCCAGCCCAACCAGTCACTTTCAAAATTTTACACCCCCGCCCCTTTCCGAAATCCTGGATACGCCACTGCAATCATAGCAATCTGGGTTTCAGCTTCCGCAATTCAAGTATGTCAACAGGAGAGTCAAATCTATTTATTATAAACTGATAACAAAATTACAAGAAAATCATTAGCTCTAAGTAATTTTGACATGCAGAATCGATTTTTGCACTACAAAATAGTCTAGAACAACTATATTTACGCAGAAAATCGAAACCATCACATTATGCAGTAGATATAAAAAAATAGATTTTTTCCAATTACAAGCAAAACATTGTCTATACCTAATTTTGGCATGCGGAATCGATTTTTCCACCAAAAAATAGGCTAGCACAACTAGATTGTGCGAAAAAACAGCAAAATACCGTTTTTTTGCTGAAAAAACGAAAATTTCATTTTTTTCGCAATATGCGATCTTTGCCAAAAAAAATTTTGTGTGCGATAAATAGCCAATGGTTAGTCCAAATAGTGTGCAAAAGGAAATTGAAAACTTTCGTGTCTTGTAGCGAAAGTAGCCGAAAAACTGATTTGAGCACCTCCAGTTTGGAGCGTCGATTCTAGATTATGGAGAAGGCTAGGCGGCTACAAACAACAGTTATGATAGCACAACACTTCCTCTACAAATGTTTAAAGTTTGGGCCCTCTAGGCCTAGTGGTTCAAGAGAAATGACCATTTCCATAAACGCCCGAAAATCGAGCCCCGGGCGTTTTCCCACTTTTCTAGCCCAGTAGTGGGTAAATCCGGGAGATACTTCGGTTTTAAACATTCCATGTATAGGACTTTCAAATGAGCCAATAAAAAGTGGGGGTCAGATTTGGCCGTCCGCCGCCCTCCTGAAGAAAACCGTACCGCTCTTATATAAAATGGCTCTTAACAACAACCCTCCCCTTTGCTATCAATGTTTTCTATACAAAATTCTTCCTCAAAGTTCCTGAGGGGGTAGCGGCGGCCTGTGAGTGGGGGTCAACTCCCTTCAGCCCCTGTTGCCAATGTCTGATTCTGTTCTACTATGAAGTGAAACGGAACCAAATCGTTCTTGTTCACTGGCAAACATCTCAGGAACTAAGCACACTATTTTATTACAAATTTCACGAATTTATTTGTCCTTCATTCAAAAAAAGATTAATTCAAATCGGTTGAGATTTGGGGTTGCTACATGAAAAAATCTGCCGGGTTCTTTTCTGGCACACCGTGTAATAATGGGATTTGAGTCGGTTCCAACCTGAATAATGCTGAGTCGCCGGTCGGTGACAGGGGCGGTGACAGCACACGGCTGCTCTTCGCGCACGCTCATTGGCTGATTAGGCGTAGTGGGCGGTTGTTTGTCAACAGACACCACCACCAGCGGTTCCTGAATCACCGGAGCGACCACAGAGGGCGCGGCCGACACTGCTAACGGAATTATGAAGTCATCGGTTGCCATCGGCATTGGCTCATCTGCTGCAACAGACAAACGGCAACGTAAGTTATTAACTTTTAGTTAAGTAAGTTAAGAGGTAACCGTTGTCCAGAAAGTCAATCTCTGGGTCTCTCCAGGGTCGGTCGGCACTGAAGCAGGGCGGCGCCATGGCTCCGTGGTAGGGAGTGGAGGAGGCTCTGCTGGTGGCCGCTTTCACTTCGAATCGCGCCAAGGTAGGTTCATTAGGGTCGAACATTGACAGGTCGTCCGACAAAGATGACGGCTAAACAAAAGCAACCAGGTCTTTGCGCGTTTATTTAGTTTGAACACGCTGCCACACCAAGTTCGGTGAGTCAGTTTTTGACACCTTCATAAATGAGCCCTCAATAACTTTGACACATCCAAATATGGAACTATACTATCGGTCGCATTATCTCAGACCAGTAAATTGACCCTTCTATGGGACAATTTTCTGGTCACCATATGAGCGTCCCTTTTATGGAGGTTGAATTGAACAACTGCCAATCTCTTGTTAAAGCAATAAAAGTATATATTATAACAGTACCTAATTAACCAGATCAAAACAAATGAACCGTCACTACTACAGTGAGGCACAACGCCGTTTATGGTACCGACACCATATAAGGTGCCGGTACCATAATGGTACCGGTATACAGGCTAGTAGCAGGCACCAAACCTTATATGGTACCCCCATGTTCGGGGACTGTGGTGGCACCATACGTGGTACCCCTACCCATCGCCATAGGTGCCGGTACTATATATGGTGACGAAATCTGAACAGAGTGGTACCATAATATGGTACAGGTACTGGCACCAATGCGAAGGTAGGGGTACCATATACGGTACCGGTACCATATATGGTACCACCACCGTGGCCGAATGTGGGGTACGATATGGTGTCGGCATACATGGGCCGGAAAATGGGTTGGGGGTAGTCAAAATCCGAAAATTTGGGGGTGGGCCTGCCGGTTTGGGGGGGAGGTCGCGGCGATTTTGGTGGGTGGGGTCAGGAACAAAAGTCGGCTTCAGATGGGTGGGTGGGGTCGTTTGGGGGGGGGTCGAGCCCAAGTTGGGGGTGGGCAAACCACCCAGACCCCCCCGGCCCATGTATGGGTGTCGGTACCATAAACGGCGTCAAGTGCCTGAGTGCACTACTAAAAAAAAACGGAAGAAACACGTACATTTCTGGCTTTCGGCGGTGCCGGCTTGGCGAAGTCAAAGTCGACCGGTTCGAGCGGAACATCAGCAGCTGGTTGAAGAACTCCATTTAAGGAACGCCTTTCCAACGCCGGTTTCACATAGTCGGACGGGTAGCTGAAACTCATCGGCATAAAGGTCAATTATTCATGTTCGTGTAGAAAGAAATCGCGCGGCAACTTTTCTGTATGGCCACACTGTAATCTATGCACCAACACGCCGCGCAACAGCTTCCAGGCGTTGTTGTAGGCGGAAGATGTGGCGCGGCGTGTTGGAGCGTAGATTACAAACAAAGTGTCGCCCTATTTGTCGTCCTATGTATGTGTCGCGATTTCTTTCTAACAGCACAACCTAACCTACATACACTACAGTCCATAAAGTGTAACCTCTCGTTTTTTGCGCATAACTTAGAAACATACATGTAACAACAGGTAGACATGGGCTAGCATTAAAATGGGCAAATGGGGCTGGCAAATTTTAAAATCCTGAAGGGGTAGAGGGGATGGTAACCCAAAAGGACTGATTTTTTACCAAAACCAAGGTATTTTGGCTTAGTTTTCGTTAAAATACAGTATAGATCAAAAAAAATGTCCCATCGCTTTTTCGGCCTTCACTCAAACGTTTCGTTCTCAGTCACTTCTTTACCGATTTGGCTCAAATTTTCAGCAAAAATTAAATATTCTGCAAGTGCGGTGCCAAAATTCCGACTCATACTGGTTTTGTGACCCGAAAACTAGGAATGAGGGTGGTCCACGCAAATTTAATTTTTTTCGGTAATACAAGGAGTACAGGCCTGAAACTTGCAGGAATGATTGGTGTTGCTATTGGGCATAACATACTAAGCGGGCAGCCCTGTAGCTCAAAGGGCACTAAAATGGGGGAATTTCAAAAACATGACGAAATATGACTTTTCTTCGTAAAACCGGCAAAATGACGATTCTAAAGATTTTCAATTTTCAAAAAACGCTGCAGGGATGATTACTATGGTGTGGAACAGAGCTTAAATATCAGGTTTATATATTTGTCGAACTTCCTGCTACAATCTATGTTGATTAACAACAGATTCAGTGCTTTGATTCTAGAAGGTGCAGATTTCTTAACTGTGGGATTTTCACTCATGTTTTTGAAATTCCCCCATTTTAGTGCCCTTTGAGCTACAGGGCTGCCCGCTTAGTACGTTATGCCCAGTAGCAACACCAATCATTCCTGCAAGTTTCAGGACTGTACTCCTTGTATTACCGAAAAAAAATAAATTTGCGTGGACCACCCTCATTCCTAGTTTTCGGGTCATAAAACCAGTATGAGTCGGAATTTTGGCACCGCACTTGCAGAATATTTAGCCAACCATGTTGTTAATTTTTGCTGAAAATTTGAGCCAAATCGGTAAAGAAGTGACTGAGAACGAAACGTTTGAGTGAAGGCCGAAAAAGCGATGGGACATTTTTTTATCTATACTGTAGGATAAAATAACCTATTCTCAGCTCATTTACATAGTGTTGTTAGGCATTTTACCCAAAGATTTTTGAAGGGTCACTTCGAAAAAAATTTTACTTTATTTTTTGGAGAAATTTTTTGGGGAAATTATAGCAGTGCAGTTCTATCAATTTCTTGCCTATTCCAAGCCTAAAATAGCTTTTAAAGGGCAGCAGCCACTCTGTGAGCAATGCTGCAGTAGAATATCCACTCTCAGACTGTAACACTATCTTTGAACCAAAGCACAGCTCTTGTACTTAAAATTGCATCTGAAGGATCTTTGCATTTCCTATAAGTTAAATTTCATGCACGGAAAAATGTTTAAAAAATTTCGAAATAAGAAATTTTCATTAAAAAAAGCTTTTTGGCCTTCAAAAAAATTAACAATCCTACATTTACACCTAATCTTAACAGTTTTCTATACAAAATTCTTCCAAAAAATTCCTGAAGAGGCAATGGCGGCCTGAGCAGGCGGTAGGCCAGAGCCTGAGAGGGGTCAACCCTTTCAGCTCCCCATTGCCTATGTCTGACAACAGGTCAACCGCCGATGGTGAGGGACTAAAAACGTTCAAAAATCGCAAAATCTCAGTTTTGTAAAAATTGCCAGAAAATCGTCTCCGGAAGCGGTTCCGTATCGGGGGTTTGGACTAAGTCGGTTGGGGGGCAGGCAGACCCCCTGTTACTTGTATACTTAGAAAATAATAAAAACAGAACGCTCGGGATTTCGGAAAAGATAACGTTTTAGGCTAAAATCAAGTTTTTCGTTAAAACGGGTCAAAATAAGAAATTTAGCTTTCAGAAATATTGGATCCCTCGACCCTCCGCCGACAGAGACTCTTAGTCTCCCCTAGCAGGCCCGCCGGGACCTGTTTATGTCCCATTTACCCTTGACAGGGTTCGCACAATTTCCAAATTGCCTGAGCAAAATAAGAAAGTGGCCCATAGTTTTCAGACGCAAACCCCCCCCAAAAAAAAAAAAATCGGGGGGGGGGGGGGGGGGGGGCGCCCCCCCGGGGGGTGTGGGGGGGGGGGGTTTGGGGGGGGGGGGGGGGGGGCCCCGGGGATAATACCCCCCCCCGGGCGTTTGTTTTTTGTTGTCTTGGGGGGGGGGGGTGGGGTGGGGCCCCAACTTGGCAAAAAATGCCAAACCCCAGACGTAACTTTAGCCGTTTGCTGGTCGAACTTAGCTTATACTCATTCTCAAGTAGTGCTTCCAATGGTGTTCGCCTTCTCGTGGTGGAAGCGACTGGCTCGCCTGCGAGTCAGCAAATGGACACCTACCATTCCTCCGCTTGTCGGCTACTACCCCTCGAAATCAGCTTTCGCTTTGGGATCGTGTTTTTGGCTCTGGGCTGGCCAGTTGCCCCGGCCTGGTTGGCCCTGTTTCTGCTACAAGCTGGGGACATTGAAGTCAATCCTGGGCCCTGGATCTGCCCCTGCTGCGGCAGATCAGTAAATCGAAACAGTGTCCAGTGCAGTGTGTGCTCTGGCTGGTTGCACCTGCGCTGTTCTGGACTGCCCAGTCTGCAGGCCTGGTCCAATCGTTTTAGGGGGCTCTGCTGCGCCCCTGGTGTTCCCTTGCTCCCTGACTGCAACCTCACCATCCTCCAATTAAACATTAACGGAATTGGTAATAAAGCCACGGAGCTCCTGCATTTTCTGATGACTAACAAAGTTCATATTGCTGCGCTTCAAGAGACCAAACTGTCATCTCGGTCGAAACTTGCCTCTTTTCCAGGCTACACAGTCTGTCGAAAGGACCGCACCGCCAACTCAGGTGGTGGTCTGCTGTTTCTAATCCACCACGCCATCAATTTCAAGCTGCTTCCTCTTCCTAGCAACGATCCTTTTCTAGAGGTGCAAGCTATCACAGTCGGCAACTTCAGTGAGCTTCACATCGTTAACTACTACGTCCCCCCGCACAGTTCATGCCAACCAGGCTATGTTGTGGATTTCAACCCACTGCTGGCCCTTGATAACGCTCTGCTACTTGGGGATGCTAACGCCCACCATGCCTTGTGGCACTCTCCTTTGTCCGATCCTAGAGGTACTCTGTTGGCAGACCTCATTAATGCATCAGACATGTCAGTGCTCAATGAAGACGTTCCTACCCGTCTGCCTGCACAGGGCAACCCTTCTTCTCCTGATGTCTCCATCGGATCATCAAATCTGCTTACGGTGATCAGCTGGGCAGCTCTCACTTCACTCGGTTCTGACCATCTGCCTCTTCTTATATCTTACCAGGGCACAGAAACCCCTCGCCCAGCAAAACACATCACCTTCACCAACTTCAACAAAGCAGATTGGGCCAATTTCACCAGCGAGTCAGAAGCTCTTTTTGGCCGGGCAGCACCTCCATCCTCTGTGCACCAGGGAGAACGAGTTTTTCGTGATGTTCTGCTCACTGCAGCCGCCCACAACATCCCTTCTGGAAGACATAGATTCAACCTTCCTCCGTTACCACCAGAGGCGAAACGCCTCATGGCTGAGCGCGACACTCTTCGCTGTCAAAATCCAACAAGCGATCGTCTTGCTATTATTAGCAGACAGATCCAGGCGTCCATCGCCGCTGACAAGAAAGAGAGATGGCATTCCTTTGTGGAGTCTTTCAACCACAAGGATAACTCCAGCAAACTCTGGAAAACTATCAAAGCCATCGACAACAAGGCTGTCCAAACACCTAACTCGCCTGTTTGTGGCAACGGAGTTCAACTTACCAAGCCATGTAGAATTGCCAACTTTTTCAACAAAATGTTCACCATCATTCGTCCGCATTCCTCCTGCAAGGACAACCGTTTGCTTCGCCGAAGGATTAAGAAGCTGCCCCGCACAGTCCTCCGCCCTTTCTCAGTGGAAGCTGTATCTAAGGCGGTGAGAGAGGCCAGCAACTCTAAAGCAAAGGGGCCGGATGGTCTTACCATCCTCCACCTGAAACATCTGGGCCCTGCGGGAATGCAGTTTCTCACTCAAATCTTGAACCTCTCGCTGGCTAGATGCCAAATCCCGGCGATCTGGAAGTGCTCTACTATCATCCCCCTGCCCAAGGCAGGAAAGGATCTTAAAGAAGCAGCCTCCTACAGGCCCATTTCCCTGTTGTGCCCTCCTGTCAAGGTTCTAGAACAGCTGTTGCTCCCTCAGCTGAAAGAAAACTTTGTTTTTGCTTCCCATCAACATGGATTTAGATCGCGGCATTCAACCACCTCTGCACTCCTTCACCTTTCTCAAGCAGTGGCCTCTGGCTTTAACCAACCCAAACCTGCTAGTCGAACCATTGTAGTGGCGCTGGATCTAACCAAAGCGTTCGATTCCGTCTCTCACTGCAAACTCCTAGAGAGGATTCTCGCCTCCACGCTACCGCCATCTCTGACTCGATGGCTTAGTAACTACCTGCTTGGCAGGCAAGCGCGTACGCTCTTCCGTCAATGCACCTCCAGCGCTCGTCTAGTGAAGACCGGTGTCCCTCAGGGTTCTGCTATTTCGCCGGTGCTATTCAACCTCTACCTCAGCGATCTTCCTCTGCCCCCAGCCGGCATATCACTGGTCTCGTACGCTGATGACATTACTCTTTTTACCACTGGGCAGGACCTGCCAAGGATGGAGAGGGAGTTGACGGACTACGTGGATGTAGTGGTGAGGTTTCTGGCTAGCAGGGATCTCCTGACCTCTCCCCAGAAGTCCTCTGTGACCCTGTTCACGCCGGATCCACACCAATCTAACTTCCACCCTAATGTCCTCCTCAACGGGGTGCGGCTTCCTCTAAACAAGACTCCCAAGATCCTAGGAGTGGTTTTTGACTCGCACTTCACCTTCGCTCACCACGTGGCGGCCATCAGCTCCAAAGTCTCTGCAAGAAATTCCATTCTGAAAGCTTTAGCGGGAACATCTTGGGGTCAGCAGAAAGAAACACTTCTAGTCACATTCAAGGCTATCTGTCGGCCTATTTTCAACTATGCAGCCCCAATATGGACGCCCTACATTTCTAATTCGAACTTTGGCAAGTTGCAAATACTACAAAACGCTGCCTTGCGCACTATCACTGGATGCCATTTGATGTCCTCAATGGCTCATTTGCATCAGGAGACTATGATTCTCCCTGTCAAAGTGCATTCTGATCTGCTATCAGCCCAATTTTTGGCAGCTGCTTCTTGCCCGGACAACCCTCTCTGTGATTTGGTCCACCACGCTCAACGCCCTCGTCCTATGAAAGACACCTTGTGGACCAAACACCACGAAGTGGTCGAGTTGGGATCCGTTGGAGCATCCTCTTTCCAAGCACACTTGAAGAACATCCACAGCTACTTCGTGGATTTCGCCAATGGCTGGCTTGGACCGAATGCGGTTTTGCTGACTGAGCCTCCACCAATTAACACTTCTGAAGCCACCTTGTCCAGAAAGGTGCGCACTACTCTGGCCCAGCTACGATCGGGTTACAGCGGGTTCCTCCGCTCTTACCAGCACCGCTTACACCCGGAGATTTCGGAGCTGTGCCCTGACTGCAACCTTGAACGGCACACCTCTAGCCATCTGTTTGACTGTGTTACCCGACCGACTTCGTTTGTCGGCTCAGGACCTGTGGACCGACCCCATTGCCACGGCCGCTTTCTTGGGGCTATAGCTGGATGGCGGCTATCAACAACAACAACAAAAAAAAAACAAAGCCCCCCCCCCCCCCCCCCCCCCCCCCCGCCCCTTAACCAAAAAAAAATCATTCCCCTCACACCCCAATAATTTTAATCAAACTAAATAAATTAAAAAAAAAAACATAACTAACCAAAAGAAGATCGCCAACCACCAGCCTGCCCCCCCCCCCCCACAACCCCCCCCCCCCCCCTAACCCGACCGTTCCGGGGCCCCGCCCCCCCCCCCCCCCCCCCCCCCCCACCCCCCCCTCTTTCGCGGGGGGTCCCCCCCCCCCCCCCCCCCCCCCACCCCCCCCCCCCCCCCCCCGGCCCTCCCCACCCCCCCCCCCCCCCCCCCCCCCCCCCCCCTATCCCCCCACACCCCCCCCCCACCCCCCCGGAAACGAGCGATAGACCTGTCCAGTTTCCATGGCTGTCTGCAACTAAACTCTTACTACAGAAATTTACAGTAACACCTTAATTGTGCATAAGCATACATGTAACAGGGGTCTGTCTGTCCCCCACACGCCGAGACCATTTTTCCGACCTCTCTACGATTTTTCTGGCAAGTAACTTTTGGAGCAAATTTTTGCGATTGTTTTACGATTTCAGACACGAAAATTGCCAAAACCGCCTGCAGCTGTATTTGAGCCCAAAACAATGGTTTCTCCACAGCACCAACTCCGGGGACCATCATAGTGCCAGTAAAAGTTGTAAATAGCTAGCTAAGTGAGTGAAAGTGACTAACTTGGGAGTCTGACGATATCTGAGCGCTCGCAACTCCTCGAAGGAGAACTCGGTGCTGCCAGCGTAGACCCGCTCCTTACAGTAACAGACCACTTGCTTGGAAGCTGTAAACAACGTCTACAGATCCAATTAAAGTCAAAACGTTGACCGAAAACTTGCGTTCCAGCAAAACTGGAGAAAGCGGCAAAAGCGAATCGAAAGCTCGGAAAGGATACGCTAGCTACTCCTACTACTATGGTAGCAGACATGAGCAAAGGGGGGCTGAGGGGGTCGCCCCCCATCAGGCTCTGATCTACCCCCCATCTGCCGGCCGCTACCCCCCATCAGGAATTTTTGGGAAGAATTTTGTATAGAAAATTATGACAAAAAATATGCCTGGAATAGGCGTAAATGAGCTCAGAATAGCTAATTTTATCTTATTTTTATGAAAAATAAGCCAAAAAACCCTGATTCTCGCCAAAAAACCGGACTTTTTGGCTTACCACCCCCTCAGGAATTGAACATTCTACCCCCCATCAGCCGAAATGCTAGCCCATGTCTGTATGGTAGGTGTAAGTAAGCTCCCAATAAATGTCGACAACAAAATTCTAAAGATAAAGAAGAAGACCTACAGCTAGAGCCGGTCGACTCCGGATGCAGTCGCTCGAGGGGATGGACGAACTCCTCTTTGCGAGTAGACAACGCATCGCTGGCAATGGTCTGACGTCTGAAACAACTCCACTTCCTATGGCCTCCCTCATCGCTAGCCCATTCCCCACATTGCCGGAAAATTTGGTACCTTTCCATTAATAGTCTGGAAGTTAACGCCGTTTATAGTACCGGCACGTTCGGGAACTGTGGTTGTACGATAATGGTACCGGTACCTAGACTAGTGGCACCATATGGTACCCCCACGTTTGACCACTGTGGTTGCATCACATATGGCGACAGCACCATTACATTATGGTACGAAATCTGAACGGAGTGGTACCATAAATAATGGTACCGGTTCAGGTACCAATATAAAGGTAGGGGTACCATATATGGTGCCACTAGCCTAGGTACCGGTACCATATTATATGGAACCGTCACCATATGTTGTCTGTACCATAAACGGCGTTAAGTGCCCGACTGATACGTTAAGATACGTCGGAAAAGGCAATTTCAAGCAGCCAAATAGAGTTTAAGAGCAAAAACAAGTACAAAATGACAAAATGGGCTTCTAAAAGTGCCTGTGAGCTGTGAAACACGAATAACAGCACCGGAACCCTAATTTCCATTAATAAACAGCGTTTTAAGCCAAATTACCGCAGTGATTTGAAAGCCAGTTTGTTAGCATTCGAGTGACAACTGTTAGCAGCTGTATTTTCAAATCTGGGTCCCATAACAGTCTCGGGGGTGTTACCTGCGACTATCCCTCTCACTGGACGAATCGGCAAAGACCTCGAATTGCGGCTCAGCGGTCCTAAGCGCCGACGCACTACTGTGTCTCTTTCCCATCTAAATCGGCACCAGTAATCGGTCAGGACACAGAATTCTAAGAAAATAAATCACATACCGAAGCCTTGTTCCAAGGCGCAGGAGCTTTGAAGTTTTCTTTGTCGGTAGCGGCAGCAGTGGGAAGTGCTTTTTTGGCTTCCCAATCGCTCGTCACCAGCGACATTCGCCCCGACTTTCGATTGGATTCAAATATCTGAAACTCCGACTGCTGCTGCTGCGTCTTATGACTGTGCTGACCGATCGTGCCTAAAAAGGAAATTGAGTCAGTTTAACTGTTTAATTGGCTGTTTTACAAGTATTCGGTATCAGACGGCCAAAGGGGGCTGGCTGAGGTCGATTGACCCCCTCAGTAAATTTTTGAAACAATGTTGTAGAAATATAATAATAAATTTGTGGGGAATGCAACGACTATTAGATTTAATGTTGTAGAAAGTTATGATAAAAGTATGCCTAGATTAGGCGTAAATGAGCTTAGAATAGCCTATTTTAACTTATTTTAACGAAAAACTAGCCAAAAAACCTTGATTTTAAACAAAAATGGAACTTATTGGCTTACCATACCCTCAGGAATTGAAAATTCTATACTTTCAGACCCCTCAGGATTTTTCCGGCTCATGCAAGCTCAAAATACAAGTATTTGTAGCGGCTCCAGTACTTACAAACAGTCTCAGAAATCACTAATTGAAGCGTTCAGACAAAGAAATGCCTAAGTCACTTTATTATCGATTTTGAGCGGTTTATATGGAATCAGTGCCTACATACGGGGGATCTGCCCCCCACCCGACTTAGGCCAGACCCCAAGACAAATATGGCACTCGAATTAAAGGCAAATAAAATATTTCTCTTCAATTTTATCGTTTTTTGTCTGTTTATGGACTTTTCTTTCTTCGTCTCAACGCTTCATTTGTTAGATTAAAAAAGGCTTAGAATGATGTGACAGATTGCAGAGTAATCATCGTAGCATTACCGCCTTGCTTAACGCTGTGACGGAGATGAGGGGCCTGTGCCTTCTTGCCGACACCGCTGAGCACGCCCAGAAATTTTCGCGTTTCTTCCGGCGAATCGGGAGAACAGGAGCGCTCAGCGCGCAATTTTCGGGCGCAGCGCTCTTCGAACTTGCTAAAAAGTTACTCCTTCTTTATCACTCAGCACACGAACGAACGTGGACGGCACCGCAACGCCTAAAACAGCCTGTCACTTAACGCCGTTTATGGTACCGGCAGCGGCACCATAGGTACCCCCATGTTCGCGGACTGTGGTGGTCATACATGTAACAGGGGGGTCTGGGGGGTCGGCCCCCCACCCGACTTCGGCCAACCCCCCCCGGAGGGGACCCCCCCCCCCCCCCCGAGACGATTACACCGACCCCACCCCCTCCGATTTTTCTGGCAAGTAAATTTTCGAGCAAATTTTTGCAATTTTTTACACTTTCACAGACAAAAATTGCCAAAATCTCCTGCAAAACAGCACTTTTTAGCTGTATTTCAGCCCAAATTAGCTATTCTTGGCAATTTTTAACCAAAAATTGTGATTTTTCTCGATTTTTGAGCGTTTTTTTCGTGCCCACCCCCTCCCCCAAAATTTTGGCTCAGACAAAAATTGCCAAACTCTCCTGCAAAACAGCACTTTTTAGCTGTATTTCAGCCCAAATTAGCGATTATTGGCAATTTTTAACCAAAAATTGTGATTTTTCTCGATTTTTGAGCGTTTTTTTCGTGCCCACCCCCTCCCCTCCCCACCCCGGCCGGCGCCAGACCCCCCAACCCCCCTCCCCCCATCGGCGGATGACCTGTTACATGTATGGTGGTGGTACCATATACGTATATACATAAATGGTGACCTTACCCATTGCCATATTATTATATGGTACCACCATACATGTAACAGCTCCGGGCCGACCTGGGGGAGGGGGTTTTTCCTCAGGTGGGGGGTCGAGGGCGGGGGGGGTTTCGCCCAGGTGGGGAGTCCCAAATTTCAAAAAGCTCCAAAACGCCTAGAAATGCGTTTTTAGCACGTTTTTTTTCAGTAAGGACGCTAAAAATCGCTATTTTAAGCTGCCAAATAGCGTTTTAAAGCTAAAAACAAGCAAAAAATGACAAAAAGAGCTTCCAAAAACACCGATTTTTCTTAAATATCAGCAGTGGAAACGCCAAATTCGGTTTCCAAAGGCTTTTCAAGTGAATTTTAGGCTAAAAATTAGTGATTTCTGTCCCAGTTTGTTAATACTGGAGCCACTACCATCACTTGTATTTTTGGTCGGGGGGAGGGGTCCCTTAACCTGTCTCGGGGGGAGGGGGGGTGAGGGGGGTTTGGCCTTTCCAGCAGGGGGGTAACCCCCCAAACCCCCCTAGTACATGTATGGGTACCACCACCATTACCATATGGTATGAAATCTGGACAGAGTGGTACATGGTACCGGTACATAGACATGGGCAAAGGGGGCCGAGGGGATTGGCCCCCCTCAGGCTCTGACCTACCCCCTCAGCCGGCCGCTACCCCGCTCAGGAATTTTTTGGAAGAATTTTATATAGAAAATTATGATAAAAATATGTCTGGAATAGGTTTAAATGAGCTCAGAATAGCTTATTTTAACTTATTTTAATGAAAAATATGCCAAAAAACCTTGATTCTAGCCAAAAATCGGAGTTTTTGGCTTACCACCCCCTCAGCCCCCCCCATCAGGTGCTCTTACCCCCCCTCAGCCGAAATGCTAGCCCATGTCTGCGCGGCGGTACCGGTACCAATGCGAAGGTAGGGGTACCATATGGTGCCGGTACCATGGTACTTTATATAGTACTACCACAGGCCCGAACGTGAGGGTGCCAATTGGTACCGCTACCTACATGGTGACGGTACCATATAATGCCGGTACCATATGGTACCACTACCCTAGGTACCGGTACCATATATGGTACCGGCACCTTATAAATGGTGTCGGTACCATAAACGGCGTTAAGTGCCTGACTGTCGGACCCAAGAAAATCAAGTTTTAGCAAATAGTGCTTGGCCGGAACCTACCAACCTGAGAAACTGATGTCTAGCTAACATACAAATACTAGGGGGTATGTAGCGTTACCCTGCTGATAAGGCCAAACCCCAACAATGTGGGTGTGCGCGATGGGCCCATAGACGGCCAATGCAGGGACTCCGGCCCCGTCCGTACAATCCAACCATCCAAGCATTTATAAAGTGGGTAAAAGAAAGAGGTACTCGTAGTAGCTCTCCAGTTTCTCGGACGGTCTGGCCTGAAGCTCGAGTCCGCTGCGAAGAACGCGTCCGGCCTCCACATAGTCGTCAGCGATTTCCAGTTCGGTGGCCCATTGGATGTAGAAGTCGGCCAGAAAGGTGCAGAAGCCGTTCTCCTGCATGAACTTGTATATATCCAGAGAGCCGTAGGAAGACGTCATTTTAGACTGAAATCGGTTAGTTAGTAAAACGCTATAACAGGCAGGCACTTAACGCCGTTTATGGCACCGACACCATATATGGTACCGGTACCAGACATGGGCAAAGGGGGGCTGAGGGGGTTGGCCCCCATCAGACTCTGATCTACCCCCCCCCATCAGCCGGCCGCTACCCCCATACATGTACTAGGGGGGTTTGGGGGGTTACCCCCCCCTGCTGGAAAGGCCAAACCCCCCCTCACCCCCCCCCCCACCCCGAGACAGATTAAGGGACCCCCCCCCCCCCGACCAAAAAAATACAAGTACTAGTGGTGGCTCCAGTATTAACAAACTGGGTCAGAAATCACTAATTTTTAGCCTAAAATTCACTTGAAAAGCCTTTGGAAACCGAATTTGGCGTTTCCACTGCTGATATTTAAGAAAAATCGGTGTTTTTTGGAAGCTCTTTTTGTCATTTTTTGCTTGTTTTTAGCTTTAAAACGCTATTTGGCAGCTTAAAATAGCGATTTTTAGCGTCCTTACTGAAAAAAAAACGTGCTAAAAACGGATTTCTAGGCGTTTTGGAGCTTTTTGAAATTTGGGACCCCCCACCTGGGCGAAACCCCCCCTCGACCCCCCACCTGAGGAAAACCCCCCTACCCCCCTCCCCCCAGGTCGGCCCGGAGCTGTTACATGTATGGCTACCCCCCATCACGAATTTTTGGGAAGAATTTTGCATAGAAAATTATGATAAAAATATGCCTGGAATAGGCGTAAATGAGCTCAGAATAGCTAATTTTAACTTATTTTAAGGAAAAATAAGCCAAAAAACCTGATTTTCGCCAAAAATAGGACTTTTGGGCTTACCCCCCCTCAGAAATTGAAAATTCTACCCCCCCCCCATCAGCCCAAATGCGAGCCCCTGGCTGACCGGTACCTAGGAGGGTGGTGGTACCCTATACGGACCCCAACGTTCGGCGACTGTAGTGATACCATGGTACCCCTACCTTCGAATTGGTACCGGTACCATACCACTCTGTTCAGATCTCGTACCATAATGGTACCGGCACCCATGGCCATGGGTAGGGGTACCATATATGGCATACATGTAACAGGTCTGCCCCCCCCCCCCACCCGACTAAGGCCATCGCCGACCCCCCCCCCCTCCGATTTTTCTGGCAAGTAAATTTTTGAGCAAATTTTTGCAATTTTTTACAATTTCAGACACGAAAATTGTCAAAATCGCCTGCAAAACAGCACTTTTTAGCTGTATTTCAGCCCGAACTAGCGACCTTTAGCCAAAAAATTGCGATTTTTTTCGATTTTTGGACGTTTTTTAGTGCCCTACCCCCCTCCCAAAATTTTGATCAGACCCCCCGGCCGGCGCCAGCCCCCCCAACCCCCACACCCCCATCGGCGGATTGCATGTTACATGTATGATATATGGTACCACTACCCCTACCTAGGTACCAGTACCATAAACGGCGTTAACTGCTTGACTGCATAAGAAAAATAAACCTACAAATAACTGCCAAATTTGCAGGAGGCGGGGGTCGTTGCGGTACTGGGAGCTCTCTCTGAACTTGCTCAGACACTTCTGCACCAGCGAACGTAACTGACCGTCTTTCTTGGTGGTAAAGCTCTGCTCCACCCACTTTATGTACCTGAACTTTAGCTCAGTCAGTCAACGATTAGAAAGAGTTAGAAATCAGGGTTCAGCCGCTCTGCTCAGTCAAAATACCCTGACTTTCCCTGACAAAAGCCAGAAAATCCCCTGACCTTTTCCAAAATTCATCAAACCAAAATATGTGATATTTCTTAACCAAAAAAACCGGGGCTAAGCAAGTTCACGACTAGTCATTTGTTGCCGCCCAACCAAGTAAAAAACTTTTGAAAATTAGCCTTCAAAAACACAGGTTTAGTAGTTTGAAGAGGCCTGGTTGGGCCGCCGACCAACCAGGACGAGAAAATTTTGAAAAATTATCCTTCAAAAACACAGGTTTAGTAGTTTGAAGAGGCCTGGTTGGGCCGCCGACCAACCAGGACGAGAAAATTTTGAAAAATTATCCTTCAAAAACGCACTGATATTGACTGAATTACAGGCACTTTCATTGTTGCTTCTACAACCTACTGAATGCATGATTTTATGGAGTGACGCCCAAAATTGCCCCTGACAACACCAAAAACCCCACCATTTCCCTGACCGGCACGAACCCTGTAAAAGGCCGCCAGCAAGTACCTAAACCAAACGTCGAGGGGATCGGAGCCGCAATAGCTTCGAAGTTCTTCTTCAAAAGCTCTAAAACAAACCAGTATAGACAGAAAAGGAAAAACATAGCAACGAATGAGTGGGAGCGTACAATTTCTGATTAAGCAGCTGTTGTTCGGGAGTGACGAGAGCCGAAGCCAACATCTGGGTGTTGCGACCATGTTTCAGAGGTTGGATGTTCTCTTTCGAGAATTCCCAGCCGCTTCGGTCGTCCATTCTCTCTTTCTCGATTCGTCCTTTCTCTGGAGCTGCTGCTGGTGGACCTGCACAGATTTATTATTCAGCCATTTCGATTTCTTTTCTTTGTTGCGATGAATGATGAGATGATTGGCTTACCAAAAGTTAAACACTTATACTTGCAATTAGGGATGCAAATGGTATAAAAAATACCAAATACCAGATGGTATTTTCTATACCAAATAATACCAAATAATTCCAAATACAGTATAGATCAAAAAAAATGTCCCATCGCTTTTTCGGCCTTCACTCAAACGTTTCGTTCTCAGTCAATTCTTTACCGATTTGGCTCAAATTTTCAGCAAAAATTACCAACATGGTTGGCTAAATATTCTGCAAGTTTGGTGCGAAAATTCCAAAGGAAAAAATTTTTTTGAACCAGAAAGTGAAAATCATAGTGGTATGTGTAAATTCAAATTTCCCGCGTAATTACGGCGCTATCGCTTAGATAGTTGCAGCAATTATCGGGCGGACATTTGGTCATAACATATTCAGACGGCAGCCCTCTGGCTTAAGGGACACTAAAATTGGGGAATTTTAAAAACATGATCGAAAATCCCATACCGGAGATTTCCGCTTATAAGACCACCATAGTTAGAAGACCATGGTCTTTAAATAGGTTTTTGTTTCCAGTTATAAGACCATGGTCTTCAAATAGGTGGGCAGAAAACTTGGTTCATAGACACCCAATTTCCCAGTTAAAAGACCATGGTCTTAGTTTAATTGACCGATTTTAGCATACAATTAACTGTTTTTAAGGTGAACAAAAGCTGTCCATCGTGAGAAAACAAAGGCAGAAGTACATAATATAGATAAAACATGATTCTGATTTTTGTTTTGAACGAAATACAGTACCTGCTATGCTTCAACACAACCTTTCTTTATGTAATTTCAAGTAAAGTTTTACAAATCAAGCGTAAACTGGTCAGGCATGTCTGGAACAGCCATCTAGGTGAGAAACAAATTCAACTATTGCCCAAAAATCCTTTTTTGCAGTGAAATAACATTTTCCAGTTATAAGACCATGGTCTTCAAAAGGGCGCCAAAAAGTGACCCTAAATTTGGGCATTTTCCAGTTATAAGACCAGGTCTTATAAGTGGAAAACTCCGGTAGTTAAGAAATCTGTACATTCTGGAATCAAAGCACTGAATCAGTTGTCAATCAACACAGATTGTAGCAGGAAGTTCGACAAATGAATGAACCTGATATTTAAACTCTGTTTCACATCATAGAAACCTTCTCCACAGTGTTTTTAGAAAATCGAAAATCTTCTGAATTGTCATTTCACCGTTTTTACGAAGAAAAGTCACATTTTGTCATGTTTTTGAAATTCCCCAATTTTAGTGCCCCTTAAGCCAGAGGGCTGCCGTCTGAATATGTTATGACCAAATGTCCGCCCGATCATTCCTGCAACTATCTAAGCGATAGCGCCGTAATTACGCGGGAAATTTGAATTTACACAGACCACTATGATTTTCACTTTTTGGTTCAAAAAAATTTTTTCCGTTGGAATTTTCGCACCAAAGTTGCAGAATATTTAGCCAACCATGTTGTTAATTTTTGCTGAAAATTTGAGCCAAATCGGTAAAGAAGTGACTGAGAACGAAACGTTTGAGTGAAGGCCGAAAAAGCGATGGGACATTTTTTTTGATCTATACTGTAGTTGATAAACAGGTCGCTAGCTGTTTGTAATGAGCGCAAAATCATACTTTTTGTTTTTTTCAGCAAAAATATATAAGTTTTGCCTTAGTGGAAGAGTTTTTGGTGCATCTAAAAGAAATCTAGTCATGCCGAGAAAGAAAACAAGCAGAATTTGATGGTTTTTCACTGACTCGGGAAATGGGCAAGCACGTTGTGACGTTTGCGGTCTAGGCTCGGTCTCGATAAAGGGGCCGTCCATAAACGACGTCGTTCCAAAATCCCGATTTTTCGGAACCCCTTATCCCAAAATCGCCTTGCGTCGTTTCATGGGGCCCCTCCCACTTTTTGAGAATTTTCCATGAATGGTTGTTATAAGCTAAACTGGTCAGAATTCTTTGTTGTTTTGTTGCTCAGAAACGGTAAAGAGACGTGTTGTTCTGCGTATCTGCATTGTTAAACTTTTAGTAAATTAGAAATAAAGAGAAAACTCTGAACAGAAGAGCTCTGACATGGTACATGGACATGGACTGTTGTGGTCGGCGCCTCAAGGAGTTGAGCTGGCACAAGGTCAATTAAGTCCGAGTCAATTACTAATTGAACAGACTGAGATTAACTTAGGGACACAGCGTTTCCGGTCGGTCCGAACGAAAAGGGCCGGTGTCAACCTACGCGTATAACGTATCCGGCCAGACGCCTATAAAAGCAGGGGTAGATCGGTCGGGTCACAGCTAGTAAGTGTTCTCTTGAACGCCGACTCCATAGTTTCGGCCGAGACGCTTACCTACGTACATATTTGATAAAGTGTCGCTTACGATGGTCTACCCCAGACACCAATGGCGGGAACCTGATCTGGTGGACTTCATCCTCAACATCGTAGATGACAAAGCCGCCTTGGAATTCGCAAGAGCGCTCGGCCTCCTCCTAGCACCGACAGCACATCATCAAAGCCGATTTTCTCAAACGCCAGCGAGGGAGTTGGCGGGAGATGTTGCAAAGCTAAAGCTACTTAGCCAGCTACTGGTGGAGATCGGTGAACAAAGAGGAGCCTTTTCTTCGGCTGGTTGAAGAAATCAAGCGACAGTATCCGTTGATATAAAAGCATTTGTTGTTGATTGTAATGGAGGAATGATTGTGGAGTAATGATTGTCTGTGATGTTGAAAGCAATCTATAAATACTTGTTGAAAAATGACACTCTCCAAAAACAACGTTCGCATTCGCAAAACACAATTGCGTCTTCCTTATAATTGGCTTGCCTGCTATAATTAAGAGCCGGTTTTTCTAAGGGTCGACTCTTCTCGGACAAATCTCAACTTTATGTCTCCGATTTGGCTGAAATTTCATATTTTGGTTTAATTTGACCTAAAAAGACATTTTATCACCTTCCCGGCCATTTTTGAGAGGGTCACTTTTTCGACCCTCTCACAGATTTTGAATCATAACTCGGGACCAAATGATCGTAGGAACTTGCGAATTGCATATTTAGAATCAGAAAATTATTCTCTTTCAAATGCTGCCCTACTCGACTAGATTTCTGACAAAAATTTTTTTTCGAATCCTTTCTGGGCCCGATTTGACCCCCGCACCGTCAATAGTTCAACTGTTTTATTTCGCGGAAATGTAGCGCTATGTTTTTGCTTTCGATTAAAGAAAAAAAATCGAGAAAAAAAAGGGGGACCAAATCGAGTTTTTGGGCCTTGAAAGTTGAAAATCAAAAAATTTTCCTTATAATGGGTTGCACACTGTAAACAACACAACTTGGTCAGTTTTGAATCGAATTCGAAGATCTTTGGCACACGTATTGTACTGTTCATCTTGCACATAGCGCACAAACCTGGTCCTGGTTGCGGCTGTTTAACACGAGTTTTATGCTTATTGTGTTTATTATTTTCAGTTTCACAAACAATTTCTCGGTTTCATTTCATGTTTCCCATGATGGGCGTCCGAATTGTCTTTTTGAAAGGAATTAGAGCTGGAAATCGGGCCGGCCCAACCCAAGCAATGCCTAAGCGAAGGATAGTTGGAAACTTTTGCATTGAATAAACATGTACTTACAAGAAGTGAGCATCAATTAGCATTGTGCATTATAACGAATATTTACAGAGACTGCTTAGACTCTGTTACTCTCTTGTTATTTGTTTTCTATTTTAATTGCAATTGCCATGCAAGATTTGCATAGGTGTTCACGTGAACAGACCAAAATAAACATTATTGATCCTGGCCGCTGTGGGATAATTTGCGCAACGTCAAAAAATGAGCTTTTTTCTAATTGCGATGAAAATTAGATGACTTCAGAATTCTATGTTTCCCCCTCTGTTTTGTGAAATTTTCAAAAAACGCCATTTTTCACGATTTTTCGATGCTTTGACCAGCCATATCTCCAGATCGGTTTGGCCTAGACACGTCATGAAAGCATCATTGGAGTCGCCAAGGACTCGAGAATCGAATTCTATAGTCAGGTGACTATAGAATTCGATTCTCGAGTCCTTGGCGACTCCAATGATGCTTTCATCGCAATTAGGAAAAAAGCTCATTTTTTATGTTGCCCAAATTAGTGTTCAGAGCAAACATAGCGCAGATTAGGATTTACCTGAGGCCGGAGCTCGACATCGTCTACAATTTTGGTTATAAGACTCAAGTCGCCCCGAGGTCTCCAAAAAGTTATTTGCAAAAAATCGCCAGGTCCCATATTTTTTGAACAAACTATAGCTTGCATTTGTACATACGTCAATAGTTGACGAGTTTTACAGTCGAGTTGATGACGAGTTTTACAGTCGCCATCCCACAGCGGCCAGGATCAATAATGTTTATTTTAGTCTGTTCACATGCACACTTACGCAAATCTTACATGGCATTGCTTAAGGAGAAAACAAACAACGAGAGTAACAGAGTCTAAGCAGTCTCTGTAAATATTCGTTACTAGTGCACAATGCTAATTGATGCTTATTTCTTGTAAGTACCAAGTAAGCAGAATGTTTATTCAATGCAAAAGTTTCCAACTATCCATCACTTAGGCATTGCTTGGTTGGGCCGGCCCGATTTCCATCTCTAATTCCTTCCAAAAAGACAATTCAGACCCCCATCATGGGAAACATCAAATGAAACCGAGAAATTTTTTTTTTCAGGAAACACTTTATATCACCACAGAAATACCATAAATAATAGCTCAGAGACACTGTACCATGAAAGCAGGACCATTTTAAAGACATCTTTCCTTACAATCAGCGACTATGTCCAAACTTTGTTATTTTTATTTTATTTTTTTCCTCTCATATCAAAATCATCGAGCAAAGTAGGGTTAGTACACAACATAAGATGAATACTGATTCCAGGACTATATGACAGAATATAACCGGATATGAAAGACGGCTCAGTGGCTCTGGAGCTCTTACCCGAACCATAGACTAAAATCTTTAACCAAAACCTTTTTCTTAAAAGCGCCGTATGAGCGACCTACAACCTGATTTTGAGTAAGACTGTAAAATTGTTTGCGAAACTGAAAATGATAAACAAAATAAGCATAAAACTCGTGTTAAACAGCGGCAACCAGGTCCAGGTTTGTGCGCTATGTGCAAGATGAACAGTACAATATGTGTGCCAAAGATCTTCGAATTCGATTCAAAACTGACCAAGTTGTGTTGTTTACAGTGTGCAACCCATTATAAGGAAAATTTTTTTGATTTTCAACTTTCAAGGTCCAAAAACTCGATTTGGTCCCCCTTTTTTTCTCGATTTTTTTTCTTTAATCGAAAGCAAAAACATAGCGCTACATTTCCGTGAAATAAAACAGTTGAACTATTGACGGTGCGGGGTCAAATCGGGCCCGGAAAGGATTCGAAAAAAAATTTTTGTCAGAAATCTAGTCGAGTAGGGCAGCATTTGAAAGAGAATAATTTTCTGGTTCTAAATATGCAATTCGAAAGTTCCTACGATCATTTGGTCCCGAGTTATGATTCAAAATCTGAGAGGGTCGAAAAAGTGACCCTCTCAAATATGGCCGGGAAGGTGATAAAATGTCTTTTTTGGTCAAATTAAACCAAAATATGAAATTTCAGCCAAATCGGAGACAAAAAGTTGAGATTTGTCCGGAGGTTAAGGAGCAAAAGTCGATTCCTAGAGAAACCGGCTCTTAAACAGCGGCCGTGTGCCGGCAGGGCAGTCGATCGATCGGCCAGTGACCAGCGCAACCGGCCCGCCCCTTTGGCCGCTGCCCGGCCGCATTATACTTTCGTTCGGGCTACCAAACTTACCTTTACCACATGGTATACAGTCGCAAAATATACAGAATTTATCGCTTAAAAGCTAACTGTTTAGTTATTTAAACTATTTGGTATTATTTGGTATAAAAAAATACCAAATACCAAATAATACCAAATAGGGATGGGACCGGTATAAAAATACCGTATACCGCATACCGTATAGCATTTTCGATACCGTATAATACCGTATAGTATGCTGCAAACGCTTTAAAACTCCCAGTTACGCTAGTATATGGATAGTTCGCCAAGTTCTGGTCAAAAACATCAATTATTTTTTGTGGTCGGCCTGTCCTGTGTAAAAAACACGGCTATTTTTGATTGTGATCTGTTTTGTTTACCTACTATTAGTAAGTAGTACTGTCTGTTTATTTAAAGATTTGAATATCAACCGACAATATAGATATTGAATTTATTTTGAATTATGCCTATTGCAAACATTAATAAGTGTATTTTGGTTGGACAGATTTGCTTCACTTCACGTTAGTGAAATGCTAACCAAAAATACGTTGATTTTATTAAAAAGCAAAATTGTAAGTTTCTCAACATTTTACAAGTAGGGTAGGCCGGGGTAATTCGGCACAGGGGGGAATTCGGCACAAAATTTTTCAATGGATAATTGCGTTCGAACGAATGCAGCTAGATGAACGGTTAATGCAGTTATGTAATGCGTATTGTGTGCTGATATAATGTATAAAATATTAACTCTATCTGCTTAATCAATCGTGAGCTACAGGTCATTGTTTGACACCAACTCAAAAAATCCGATTTTTGAAGCTGAATAAACCTAAAACCACATTAGCTCGGACGGATTAAAAATCTGCAATTAGGTTGGTTTCCTTCAAATATTATTCACTGAAAATTTCACTAAAATCGGTGCAGTAGTTTTTGAGAACCGACGACCCGCTTTCTGGGGCAAAAATGGCACAAGTAGACACGCAGGTTTTCGCATCATTTTGGAATGGAAAAGCCGCTGATTACGGTAGTTGAAGTCAGTTTTCCCGCAAAAAATCGGTTTTTTTTTAAACTTTCGTTCAAAAACGGTTATTTTTGCTTAGTCTATGTATTTTAAGCATCACCATGCTGATTTACACAGTAACCAGTTATTTTACGTTAATTAATTAACTAATTAATAATTTTAATTAATTAATCAAAAATTGTTAATCAACTGCAAATTGCTTATTTTCTTGGTGAGTAAGCCTTTAGCAGTGTTAATAGAATTAAAACATTGACATTTTTTACACGGAGGCTCGATTTAGCATATGTTTGTGTGTATGCAAATTATGCATTTATTCAACCACTGTTACACATACAAAGTAGGTTTTTTGCTTGAAGCAAAAGCTAGAAACCTTCAAACAAGAGCTCCATGAAAGTATAACGCTAGAACTCTGCCTTTTTCGATTGCCAAGTAGAAAAAACCAACTTATGTGGGGATCATATTATCTCAACGTTTAGAAAGCTGTAAAAGCCACTACAACTGTACAATGCTGGCAAAAATTGTACTACAGACTCAGATGAAGTGGCTCTAATCGTAACATTCCTTAAGATGGGGCTGTTAGGCTTCAAAACCAAATTTTCCGCGTTGTGCCGAATTGCCCCACCGGTGGGGTAATTCGGCACATGAATAAAATCGAAAAGGAATCGCTCGCCATTCGTTGTAGAATGGTCGGAATGGCTTCAAACCTTTTGCACAGCGTAACTAAGAAAAATTGAAAAATTCCGGACCGAAAATCAGGTTACTGCTGCTAAGTTGGGCCGAGATATTTTTGAAAAACTGAAAATGGTGTGCCGAATTACCCCGGCTTACCCTACTTGTAAATATCACATTTTCCATTTCTAGGAAGCAAAAAACTGCCATAAAGGTAGATTTTTGTGTTTTTCTAACTGATAACATTGCTTATAAAACCAAAAAACAGTACTGGCACGTTTAAAAGCGCGAAAATGACATGAATTTACCGCAAAAATCTTGCTGATTCAGTTTTGACAACTATACGGTATTATACGGTATAAAAATACCGTATAGCCAAAAATACCGTATAATACCGTATGATACCGTATACCGGTCCCATCCCTAATACCAAATACCTAGAAAATACCTACCAAATAATACCGAATAATACCAAATAAATAATACCGGATACCATCTGCATCCCTACTTGTAATCATACCTAGCCGCTTGTAAGCTCAGCGCTTCTTTCTTGTGCTCTTCCAGTTCGAAATCCAATCTCCTTGCCTGGCTTGCCTGGGAGAAAATTTTCAAAAATTTAGAATTTGATTGTGCCAAAAGAGGAGGGAGAAAATTTTCAAAAATTTAGAATTTCCTCCGCTAGGAGTTCTACGGTAGGATGGAGAGTAAAGTGCAAAACGCGGTTTACCTATGTTGACCGACTAACAATAATAGCACACAAAATCAACATTGAAGCAATGTTATGGCGAACGAGCAAACACGGACAGTAAGTCATATAAAAAAGAACACATTGTCTGTACGTATATTACTCCCAATCAACCAACACGGATGTAAGTGTACGGTGTAAGGTACTTTTTATATCGTATAGTTCTAAAGACTGTTGTTTATTCAGTTTTCATGCGAAAAACTTACTGTATTGCCGTATTTTATGACATAACCAGAATTTACATCAGTCCTCATTCTCATCCTCATCCATACGCTCTCTGCATATTCACACCTCTCTTCTATCCAACAACGTCACGCCGAAATACTATCGCAAAAATCGGCCGATTCAGTTGTAGAAATCAGATAAACTGACGATTTGCCTACATATTGCAACAATTTCAACTCTTGTATCTGTGGTGCGATTCGTCCTCAGCATACACTCACAATATTTTCAGACCAACTCCCATTCGAGTGCTCAACTCTGTTCAACTTGAAAAGGCCTCGTTGGGCCAGTGGCCCTAACCGGGGGAGAAAATGTCGTAAAATTTACCTTCAAAAATGCATTCAAAAGGTATTCTGAGCTTTTAATTAACAGAGATTACAAGTTTTATTAGTTTAAACTGACCTGATTGGGCTTCTGCCCGTCCAGGAGCAAGGAATTTTTGTTAGTTCTCAAAAATGCGTTTGAAATGCATTTGGGCATAAAATAGACTAGGGTATGTACCTGGCTGGCTGGGTCATAGTTCACTTATTTCGCTCATTTTTTGCCTTATTTCTCATTCCTACCTCCGCCGCAAACGGTGGTGTGCCCACCCTACACACACACCTGGGTACGCCACTGCGTACGGTATTGGTACATTCTGTATCGTTAGAAATGGTACAATTATTATTTTAGATGGGAACAGGGAAGTTAATTACTACTTAGAAAAGCGCAATACTATAAGAAATTCTACCAACTTTTATTTGATTAAGGCAAAAACGGCTTCCTAAACCAAATCGTCGATCAACCTTTCGATTTTCCAGATCAATTTTTCAGGTCGACATCAATTTTCGCGATTTTAATATGCACCCAATACCAGTTCGGACTCTAATTTTGAAACAGTAAAACGACTCATATTTTCAATTTCTACTTGGTTGGTATTTAGCTTCTAAGACTTCTGCTTTGTACATGCGACATGCAATGGCAAATTCAAGGTTGTGATCTGATCTGATCTGACTGATCACCACCTATTGTGCCATTTCTTTCCTTGATTTCGTTTTAGGCCTGTCTGCATACAGTTTGCAATCTGGCTGAAAGAAAAGTCTTCTTAGCTTTGTAGAACATTCAGAATGTATTTGCAGTAGTGCCGTCGATTTCCAGCCCTGCTTAAGCTTAGGATCTCCTGCAGCAAGCTAGATGGCAAATACGGCCAGAACCAAATGAAAGCATCGATCATCGCGTGTGCATGTCACTGCTATACATTTATATGCTGACTTACCCTTGCCACCAGGCCTATCGACCTCTGTCTCTGCTCTGCTCGCTGATTGCTAGCGTAATCTGCTCTGTACTATCACGAAATAAGAATTATTTTGTCTGAAAATCATTGCACTGCAAAGGCGCAGTTCTTTCTAAATCCAAGAGCACCACTCGAAGGCTAAATGGAGGTTCGACATAAATTTCACGAGCAGACCTGTAAAAACTGGTTTGGCGTTTACCCGCTTTTTGCAGCGGCGCATTTCAGAAATTTGAGAACAGCCACAGAAACCGCAAAAAGGATGAATCAGTGTTGTAATTGAACCATGACTGGAATACTTGTATCAGTTCTACGTACGTATGACCAACCAATAGCAGAACGACACAATACCTGCCTAGCAGGACCAAAAATTAAATTTCAGTGAACAGATACATTCTGTATGAGCAGAAATTGGATAAAATTAGAAAGAAAGAATGATTTGCTAAGGAGAGCAGCCATTAAAAGAAATTAGCGCATAAATTCTGCTATACTTTTAGTTGCTTGGCGCAAAAAGCGCTAATCATTGATTTTTAAATCTCATTCAATACTAATCGTTTCGTAAGTTTAGGCGCACACACAGAATCCCAATAGGCCGCTTTGAATAGCAGAGAATAAATTTGAAGCCTGTCCGTACCTATGCGACTCTTTGTAGTCCGGTTCGACAACACACAAAAACGCAGCCATTTAGTGTGTCACATGCGAGCGGCCCAACCTTGCTACGTGGCTTGATTTGGCGTCAGTACACCTGTCAAATTTGCTTAACTTTTACTATTTGACCGAGACAACCAGTTTTCTTTTTAAACTGCTGATTTTAGTTGTCTGTGTTAGTGCTTCACATAAAACTTTATTATAAGTCTGTCTGCATACATTTGCAGCCATACATAATAAATACACGAAACTGTACAATAGCACATAGAGACGCCAGCGTAAGGGACCAGGTTACCATTTCGCAATATCGCTCACAGTTTCTGACTAACATAAACTCGAGAGTAGCTTAGATCGAAACGTACACATTATGGTATTGCTACCATTGATCATTGCAGAATGTTGGCAGCCGACAGAACGGTAAAGGCTGCCGGGTTAGGGGCGGTTAATACAGGACTCGATACAGTAGGTACCTGCGACAGTGCAGGCAGGTCGAGGGGGGCGCAAATGTAAGGGTACAGAGACATTCGGGGGTGAAAGAGAGGTAAAGCTGGAACGAGACCATCCATTTTTGAAGCCACCATTCGGCTCACTAGCCGCTGAAGATCAGTATGGAGGTCCATTGAAGGTACAACTTGCGAAGGGGTTCCCTCGCTTCCTTCGCTTATACTACTGCTACAGCTCTCTGAGGTCTTGGTATCGTCTGGCTCGACATCCGCTGAAATCAAAGTTAATCCTTAGATACAAAGCTACAGACATTCAGTAACTATAGTGCGAACAATACCTGGAAAACTAAATAAGCTCAGCTGGGTCAAAAATTGTAGTTCATAGTAAACAGCATGATTAGAAATGGCAAAAAAATTAGAGTTTTAGAGTAAGTGAGAGCGAGAGTTTAGAGTGTTAAGCGGACTGCCGGACCTTGTGTCTCTTCCTGCTCTATAGCAGTTGGCTACTCCTAGTCGGAAGGACAAAAAGTTACAACTACAACTAAAGTTTTTATTCAATGATGGAAGAAAGAAAGCTAGTCACTAATGCGCTACTTACTGACTTAGGAAAGCGGCCACTATAAGAAATTATCGAATAAATTCTGGCAACTTTTAGTTGATTGGTGCAAAGGGGACTGTCTAAAACTAACCGTCGAACTTTGAACATTTGTGGGTATTGAAGCACAGCAAACAGTCAGCAATTCGAACCCAACCAACCTGACCGAATTGATGTAAAATTTTGCAACAGCACATTTTTGCAGAACAAATTACGAATTCTAACACTTTAGGGCAAAATCTATGCGTGTGCAATACATAAAGAAAACTATTCTGCAATCTATGACCTTTGTTTTTAGCACACCCCTGTGCCACCCACCCTGCATAGCATAATTTAATTTCGATGCAATACCGCGAAAGAAAAGTGCAGAATAAGAAAAAAGCGCGCCAGTAAAACCCAGAAGTCACGTCCACCAGCGTACGGGCGTAGCGTGGAACAGGAGCGGCGTAGTAGTCAATCGATTGACAATTAACTTACACTGCAGTTCCTCGGTAGCCGATATAGTGCTGGCCGACGAAACAGAGTCCGAGCGTTCTCTGGGGGGCGAGCAGTCCCGGACGCCGCCGGCACCACTGCAGGTGGCATTGCTACCCGTCAACAGTTGTAGGTGTCGCTTGAGCAGATTCTGCTGTTCCTGTAGTCTGCACTTCTCGCTGCTCAAAGCTGCGTCTTGTTGCTCGAGAGTCTGCAACCAATATTTTTATTTGTTGCTGGCTGAAAACTGAGAGATCAGTGTCTCTTTTTTCAAGTTTGCTAATTAAAACCCAACTAAATCTTTGGACGGCCTGTCGACGTTTACTACTAGAGTTCAAACTATTGTTGGGTATAGTTATACAATACATGTAACACTCTCAGGCACTTAACGCCGTTTATGGTACTGACACCATATATGGTACCGTCACCATATATAGTACCGGTACCATATGGTACCACCACAGGCCACGAATATCATATGGTACCGGTACTATAAATGGTGACGGTACCATAATGGTGCCACCACCCTAGGTACCGGTACATACAGTATAGATCAAAAAAAATGTCCCATCGCTTTTTCGGCCTTCACTCAAACGTTTCGTTCTCAGTCACTTCTTTACCGATTTGGCTCAAATTTTCAGCAAAAATTAACAACATGGTTGGCTAAATATTCTGCAAGTCTGGTGTCAAAATTCCGACTCATACTGGTTTTATGACCCGAAAACTATGAATGAGGGTGGTCCACGCAAATTTATTTTTTTTCGGTAATACAAGGAGTACAGTCCTGAAACGTGCAGGAATGATTGGTATTGCTATTGGGCATAACATACTAAGCGGGCAGCCCTGTAGCTCAAAGGGCACTAAAATGGGGGAATTTCAAAAACATGAGTGAAAATCCCATAGTTAAGAAATCTGCACCTTCTAGAATCAAAGCACTGAATCTGTTGTTAATCAACACAGATTGTAGCAGGAAGTTCGACAAATAAATGAACCTGATATTTAAACTCTGTTCCACACCATAGTAACCATCCCTGCAGCGTTTTTTGAAAATTGAAAATCTTTAGAATCGTCATTTTGCCAGTTTTACGAAGAAAAGTCATATTTCGTCATGTTTTTGAAATTCCCCCATTTTAGTGCCCTTTGAGCTACAGGGCTGCCCGCTTAGTATGTTATGCCCAATAGCAACACCAATCATTCCTGCAAGTTTCAGGACTGTACTCCTTGTAGTACCGAAAAAAAATAAATTTGCGTGGACCACCCTCATTCCTAGTTTTCGGGTCATAAAACCCGAATGAGTCGGAATTTTGGCACCAGACTTGCAGAATATTTAGCCAACCACGTTGTTAATTTTTGCTGAAAATTTGAGCCAAATCGGTAAAGAAGTGACTGAGAACGAAACGTTTGAGTGAAGGCCGAAAAAGCGATGGGACATTTTTTTTGATCTATACTGTATATGGTAATGGTGTCGGTACCATAAACGGCGTTAAGTGCCTGACTGTAACAGGGGGTCCGGGTGATTTAAGCCAGAACCCAGATAGACGCCCGCTATAATTTAACTGGCAAGTAATTTTTTCAGCAGAATTCTGCATTCTCTTTAGCATTTCAGACACTAAACTTGCTAAAAGAGCACATTTTAGCTTTTATTTGAGCCGAAATTAGCGATGTTTGACCATTTTTTAGCCAAAAATTGCGTTTTTTGCGGTTTCCTACCCCAGAATTTGGGCTCAGACACCTCCTGACCGGCGCCAGAGCCCTCTACCCCATCGACGCACGACCCGTTACATGTATGCTAACTCTCTCTAACTCTATATAAAGTGGCATTAGAATAATAAATTACTAAATTCAATCACGGAAGTTGTGTTGGTCTGTCAGTAAGCATTCTTCGGTGCGGCGGCGAACACAAAAGATTAGCGGCTACGGTAGGTAGTTAGTTGTAATTCGGAAGACAAGCCGAAGAAGATTAGTCTGACGCAATTACAGTAGTCCGGCATGCATGCTATCCGGCCGACGGCGGCGTTTTTTATCTCAGCTCAATCTATCATGTGAGTAGCGGAGCAAAGTCGTGCGTTATTCACGTGTCGGGACGCTGATACGTGCACGTGGCACACACATGGCCGGCCAGACAAACAGTCACGCGCGCAGTGCTGGCAGGCAGGCCAAACACTAAACCACGCACCTTTATGTAAAGCCTGGCGCGGGTCAGTAAACTGAGCGTTGTGTTTCGGTTAGCTTCTCCGTCGGTCGGCACCATATCCTTCAGAGTTTCCAGTCGGGCGCGCAATTGAGCACGACTGAAATTCACATAGACTGAGTCATCTATGAAACTAGCTTGCAAACACCACTCACCGCGTCTTTTCCAGCTCATTATGCGCCACTCTGAAACAACAGTTTTTGCCTTGAGTAACGTCCCTCGTCAGGTGGGTATGTAAATCGATTTGCTAAGCACGTGACTGGCTTAAGGGGCGCCTGACTAAGCACGTGAAAGGAACGTGGACCGGCCCAGCCCGCCCTCTGCCAATAACACCGCGTGCCTACCAGCCGGCACACACCACCACCGCCAGCGCTACACTTGTACACAAATAATAATAGAAAATACTACCTACCTGTTAGAATTGCAGCCGTTTGCTCGTTTGCAAGGGGGTTCCAGCTGTTCCGGGGAGGCTTTCCGTTTCAGTACCTTCACATCGGAAGAGGTGAGAGCGGCTGAAACCAATTAGTGGGCTCACTAATTAAAGGCAAATTAGAACCAACTTACTGGTGACGTGTTGTTCGACACGCTCCAAAAATTCGGCCGCTTCCAGTAGCGCGTTTATGCTGCTCGTCATAATTGAGGATAGCTCCGGTCCGTGGCCACTTACTCGATATTGGCCAGAGAGTGACTGGGCTGCCTGCCTGAGAACGGCGTGACTGCAGCGTGGACACAAGCTCCGCCCACCGGGACGATCGCCAATCGTCTGGCGGCCCTGTCTACCAGTCGTAAACAAACACGCAGCGCCGTCTGACGGCGGACCGCCGAAACTAGTGCCGCCGGCAAAAGGGTGCCCGTTTCGAAACGCGGTTAATTTTGTCAGTTTTCTATTTTAGCCGCTAGCGATTTGGTGGCTAGGGACATTGGTCACGAATCAGTAAGAGTTGTTTGCAGAACTTTCTGTGAAAAAAGTGGTCCTATCAAAATTCCAAATTTCAAACTAACATCGTACTGTACGTACGAGTGTTGTTCCCGGTAAATTTACTGAGTAAAAGTTACTCGATACTTAGTTATTTTGAATAATAATGTACTTTTACTTACTGGTAAAAAATTTTTCTAAATTTTAACTACTGAGTACCGAGTTTCAATTTTGAATTACTCAATTAGAAAAAAATCGGTAAACTCGGTACTCGGTAATTTACTGAGTTGTTTACTGCGTAAAAACTTCTGCAATAAGTAGCTCGCCGCATCTGTCTGTGCAGAAAATATACGGTTTTTCTCTCGCTAATCGATCTGCTAACGACGAAAATACACAATTTTTCCTAAGGCGTGAAGACTATAGAAGTAGGATCTACTGTACGTATATCTACCACTATTAGCGATATTTTGATTCACGTTTTTTGGATCAGTCTGATGAAATGTGAGGAAATAGCGAAAAATAGAACCTACCAATTTGGCCAGGCTTTTCATCTAAACAACGCCACATCCTCTAGCCACTATAGTGTGCATATTTTAAGGCTTTCCATGCATGCTCATTACGACAATAAATAATGTGAAATAACACAAAACACGATTAATGCTTTATGCGAGGCAAATTCCACAGTTTCGTCAGTGTGAAAATCATGACATTCAGTACAATACCTCTTTTACGGAGCAAAGGAACAACAGAAAAATCGACTATTACTTTGATTTTACACCAAACTAAAGTGGATTTTGTCTATTTTGACGCGTCTTTCGGAAACATGTTTTTTACGTTGAAAATTTTGAAAATGAAACAATTTCTGGGTTCATTTTAGCGGTTAACTATACTGTTTATTTCAAAGTAAACAATTTGTGGACTCAACCAAAATCATTTTTGACTGACACTTGGTGACTGAAACATACTGTATAAATAGCTGAAAATGTCAATTTTGCTCCGTCTCAAAAACTAGTCAAAGTAGTCAAACCGATGGCCATGGTAGTCAAATGGTTTGACTACAATATAGTCAAATTTGACTACTCAGGTATTGTACTCAAACGAGCGTAGTCATAGTCATAGTCAAACGGAAATTTTTGTATTGTAACAACACGACTTTAGAAACACATTTTTTAAGTCGTTCTGGGCATAAAATATACAGTTTTAGTACATAATTAATGCATTTCTCCTATTTTTTGTCTAATTTTCCCTCCCTACCTCTACCGCAAAGGGGTGTAGTGTACACACCTTACCCCTGGATACGCCACTGGCCTTAGCATTTGAGTACAGTTTCTCCGAAAAAATCTTTGACCAAGAAATAAAATAATTTGATACTGTCAAATAATAAGTTGTTAAAATTAAATATCAGTTAAGTTAAACCAAGGTTGTGAGATCAGAACGGTGGAAAAATACAAACCACTTTTAATCAAAACCTGTTTTGAAAGGTTTTTAAACTTTTTGGTATAGTTTTAATCGTAAATTCCATAAAACTAGCGGTCTCAGTATTTTCGGTATTTGGATACCGATATCTCGAATAACAAACCGAGACAGAAAATTACCCAGAGATCTCGGTATTTCGAGGAATACCGAGATCTCAGTGACATCACTAATTTCAAGCACCTTTTCCTTTCCTTACAGTCGGGGCTTAGCCCTGTTCAGGCCGGTGTGTAGGCTAGAGGTTCGTACGCATAATATATGTATATATATATTCTATTCTCTGCTTATTTTTAAGCTGGCCAACCGAGCCTCACTTCCGTGCACATCTCAATGTGAATTGAAAGCACAATGGGTGTTGTTTTCCTGCCTTGGCAGTTTTACGTCCGGTTTCAGGTTTTCCTGAATAAACGTTTACATACAAGATGCGTGCGCATGGAATACCGAGAGTTTTGGAGGGGTTGGGGCGGCCCCTGCATGTCTAGCGGTTGCAGTGGGTTCGAAACCAGTTTGACTTGAATTAGACTTAGCAAAGCCCAACCCAGGCCACCGAAAGCGGGTCACAGCGAGTAGGTAAATGGGTACCACCGTCGGGTGAAAAGCTTAAGGAGTCTGTGCGCAAGGCCGGTCCCCGGGCCACAGAATGCTCCGGCACGCCTCTCGCAAAAACCGACCCAGGTGGTGTCAGGGCCACCCGCAACGCCTTAACGCACGTCTAAGTGCAACTAGGCAGGCATGCGAGTACTTCAGCTTTTTTAGGGGAGTGCAATATCCAAACAAACAGATACTGTAAATTCTAATTAGTTAACTGATTTCGAATCAGTGATCTGTTGCATTAACGTAAAAATCCTCTAGAATTTATACGTAAGCCTATAATAGCCCAAGCAACTCTTTAATGTTAAGGATGTTAAGCTGAAGCGGGGGGAGAAGTACAAAAGATTCGCGGTTGCAAAACTGCACCGGTGAAGAAAGCGGAAAAACCTGGTAGATAATCATCTAAATCGAACATGAGTCTGCGAACTGAACTGTTTAGTGCGTTTCATCAGCAAGCAACTGTAGCGTACCCAGGGTTGTAGGGTGGGTACACCACCTTTGTGATGGAGGGACGTAGGAAAAAAATCAGGCAAAAATAAAAGAAACGAATAAATTATGACCTTTCCCTGTTAGAGACAGTGTCTACCTCATGCCCAGAATACGGCGAAATCAAATCTAATTTGTCGAGAATTTCTCGCCTCAGGCCTCTTTAAGATACTATTGATTTGGAGCAAATAGAAGACACTGCGAGATGCACGTCAGACAATTTTCAGCTTGCAGGTACAATGTAGCCTATTGTACGACTGAGAGCACTGTTTAATTGCCAATACTTAGACGCTATATTTGACTCAAATCTGCTTAGCCGGTCTCCTCAAGTGCTTTCCTTGAACAGCTGGGTCTCCTATTATACTGTACGTCACTAAAATTGTCGAAAGAGGAGTTCGTTTCATAGCGTACCGAAACTCGTTAGTTTTTGGGGCCACAGCAACGTAAACTTATGTAATTCAATCTGTTCACTGTTCGGAAGACTAAAGCATTGATTGGGTCAAAAAATTTGAAACGTGCCTTCTTTTAAGCTAATGCAACAGCAAAACGTGCGGCCTCTAGCATAGCATACATAGTTGACAGTGTGAACGCCCTAGTTCTTAGTTCTTATTACAGATTTTTAGTTCATGGTCATAGTTCTTAGCGCTTAGTTCTAGTTAATGCCAGTGTTGATGTTGAATCGGGCTTCACAGTGTTTATGTCTATGATCTCGATGTAACGTGGCGGGCTCGCTCATATTTTAGGCCTACATTGGTGCAATAGTTAGTGTCAGCTGCCAGTCGCAGTGAGTACCATGCTATGCTATCAACGGCGCGTATACAAATCGCCTCCCTAGAAAAACGGAACCGGTGAGGACGTGCGGTACACTGGGGTACACCAAGTTTTGCGGGTTTTCCAATGTCACAAATCGCCTCCCCGATACATACATAGTAGGAAAGTTGGAAAATCGCAAGCTACACCATACGAGAAGGGGAATAAGCAGTACTAAGGGCAAAAGGAAATAAATGAGCGCAACAGCTCATGCTGGAAACAAGTGCTTGTCGCAAAATTGTTTCATTCAATAATTGAAATATAAAAAGTCGAAAAAACTTTATTCAAGTCCATCCCTGGCAAGTTAAAGCTGAAGAACTCGTATTCTGTGGCCTTTCACACAGACTCCCTTTGTCTTCACATACCGCGATGCTACCCATTTATCTACTTGTCATCACTGCCTTTCGGTGGCCTGACAGACAACAAAATCTAAATCTAAGCTAAAATAGATTCGGAGTCGCGTTTATGACTGTAGTAAATTAGGTTATTTTTCTTTGAACAAAGATCTCAGAAGTCGATTTCTAAATTGCAGGCAGCGTCAGTACGTAGTTACAGTGATGACCAAAAGCACAAAACACTTTAACTTGAAGTAAAAGCAAGCACCATTAAATACTTATATTTAAAATGCATGGGTATTGTCGTGTGAGTGCGTGTATGAGTGCATACGTATGTATCGGCATATGCGTTTTAGGTGTGATTGATATTATCATAGAGTGGTGTATCCGCGGAGCTGTCACCCCTCCGTTGTATTACATGTCTGCTATAACTGGCAGGCCAGCATACTGATCTGCTGACGGCCAGTTAGTTTATTCTTTCTGCGTGCAGTCACTTTGTTGCCTTTTTCTAACTGTGAGTAAAAGAGGGCCGTCCAGTCCACGCTATATTGTCATGGCTTGCTAGCGCCCTGCTGCAATCTACACTCACGCGCCGACACAACTACTCCGCACCAACGTGTCAGCTATGAAATATCTAGCAATTCATAATCTAAATTCGAAAATGTAACAAGAAAATTGAAAACTGAGTATCACAAATGACTAAAACTGCACATACACAGGGTCCGCCATAAAAACCAACCGAGCAGATTTTTCGCCGTAGCAACCGCAAATCTCAACCAATTTGAATGAATCGTTTTTTAAATGAAAGATAAATAATAAATCCTTTAGGGTAAACCGGGGTAACTTTGAACAGGGCGCAACTTTGAACAGGCGTGAGTTTTGCGCGTTTTTTGCGCCGCATGGCGCTCGCGGTTCGCTTTTTGGCCTATGGTTGCGCGTGTTTATCTAGTTTAACGCCAAAGACTCCAGGCAACACAACCCTACCAAATAGTAAGGGATCTGTTGCTGTTTGCTAGTGCTATGTTGCTTGAAAATATCGGCATCTTAACGGCCGAAAACTTTACGACCAGAAAACTTTAGGTTCCAATGTCCGAAAGTAGTCGAGTTTTATACTGTTTTGCTCCCCAGACCATTCTCTTTGCAATAGTGTGCTTATCGTCTAGCTATTTCATACTGAACTTTTTCTATGCTGTGAAGAAGAGAAGGGGCTACTCCGAACACCCTTGTAAATCTGATTTCCTTGTCTTCTCTGCATATTCTCGGCTTCTGTGATTAGGGGGTTTGGTGGTTAACCACTCAGCTGGAAACGTTAACCCCCTCGCCCCTCCCTACCCTACACCCCCAACCCAAGGAAAAAATTAGGAAGACCTTCCCAGCCCAACATACATTGTACAAATAATACCGTTGCCGAATTGCCGGCGTTACGGATATGCAAATTTTTTTTGCATCCTGTTATGTTGGTTGTTTTGTTATTTGGCATGTTTTCCTAATTTCCAAATTGTTAAGCATTTTCAATTTTTTATATTTTCCATTTTCCAACGTTCCAAGTTCTTGGGAAGGCGATTTGTGCCCGCCCGTCTATGGCCAGACAAAAATCAAAATTTTTATCAATGAATCCATCTTCTCGTTTCGTTTTTTATTTATTTATTTATTTTGTCGCCCAAGCAAGACAACATGTTAGTACAATGTAAAATAAACAGCGCAGAAAGAGTGTTAGTGGGCAACAGGTGCACAATGTCTAAAAAGAACGGTGCACCTTTTACTGGAACAGGAGGAAGCCCGAAAGATCCATTTTCTTTAGTTTCTCTGTGAAAATCGTCAAATTTCTAGATTCTACAATATCGTTAGGTAAGGAATTCCAGATGTGTATGATCCTTATCGAGAAAAAATGTTTTCGACAGTCCAAATTTTTTCCCAAAGAAGGAAGAGACAGTTTCTGAGAGTGGCCCCGTGTAGAGCTAAGGAGAGGTCTTTGGAAAAAGTCGTCAAAGGACAGATCGATCAAGCCATAAACTATTTTGTAAACGAATTGCAAATCAACCACGAGCCTGCGGTACTCGAGTGTTTCAAGGGTTAGCGCCTTAAGGCGTTCAAAGTAAGCGCCTTGCAGGTGTGCAAAGCCAGAGAGCCGCAGTGTAAAAACTCGTTGAACACCTTCAACCACTAATATATCTTTCTTTTTGTATGGGTTCCATACAGCAGTAGCATATTCTAATTTAGGCCTGACATACGTCTTAAAAAGCTCAGTAAGAAATTTGGGGTTACGGTATGAAAAAGCTTTATGAATCAAATGAGCTCGTTTGGACGCATCGCTGGCGGTTTTAACACAATGCTTAGAAAAGGATAAGTTGTTATGGTGATCAAGTCCCACAAGAACACCTAAATCCATAATCTCTGAGACCGAGTTAATTTGTGAACCATTAATTTCGTATTCATGCTTTGGGTTTGTATTCCCCAAATGAAGCATGGAGCATTTGTGCAATGCAAGTTTAAGTTTGACCGAATTACACCAGGTGAAGATAGCTTCAATGGTACGTTGAAACTGAGACAAATCCGTTTGGTCTTTAGGCAAACCTAGATATATCTTACAATCATCAGCAAACATTTTGATTTGAACGTTGAATTCAGCTATAGCTTGAGGCAAATCATTTATATAAATAAGAAAGAGTAGAGGACCAATACTTGATCCCTGAGGGACCCCAGAAGTGACATCTACCACGGATGACACAGTATGTTCAATTATTACTTGTTGTTGTCTCTGACTAAGAAACCCTCTAATCCAGTTTAGCAAGTTCCCACAAATACCATACGCCCGGAGCGTAGCTAACATTAATCTGTGAATACAGGAATCGAAAGCCTTCGCAATATCCATATAAAATACCTCAACAAATTCACCCTTATCTAAATGCCTTGTCCAGTCATTTACACATTCAAGAAGCTGAGAGACGGTGGAGCGTCGTGAGAGAAAACCATGCTGACTTTCAGAAATTAGACCTTCAACTCGCAAAAAATTTGTCATTTTATCTTTAACCATGGACTCCATAATTTTACAGCAAACAGAAGTCAGACTAATAGGTCGGTAATTTTCAACTTTTGATGTCGGCCCTTTTTTATGAATTGCCACTACGTGAGCTAATCGCCACTGTGAGGGAAGTTCTCCAGATACAAAAGATTTCTCGAACATTCTAGCCAATGGATAGGCAACCTCGAAAGCCAACTTTTTGAGAAAAAACTGGCCTATGCCATCGGGGCCGGGAGAGTGCTTGTTCTGTAATTCATTTAGGTGCGCATACACCAGATCTGGCGGGAATTGTACATCACCTAGAAACGCATTTGTCCTCTTTGCACACGCAAAATGTGTCTGATCGTCAGTTTGAAAAACTGACGCAAAATACTCATTAAGCATTTCACATTTTTCGGCACAATTTGTAACCAATACAGCTGAGTCAGTTTTCAGTACAGGGATCCTTTCTTTTCGTTTCATTTTCGAATTTACAAAATTCCAAAATGTTTTATCTTTCCCCAATCCCAGCACTCGTTCCTCTTCACGACGCTCATCCTCTCTTTGCTTTCTTTGCAGTTCACTAGCTAGCTCCCTAGCAACGATTCTGTCAGCCTGATCGCCTGAGCGAACAAACTTTCGATGAGCCTTTTTCTGTTGTAATGCTAATTTTCGAGCTTCTTTCGACCTGTATACTTTTGGTTTCTGTCTCACAGAACAATGGGGAACGTATGTTGCAATTGCAGAATTAATGATTTTCATAAACTCATTCCACATTTCCTCAATTGTGTTGGTGGTCTCAAATATGGAATCCCAATTTACTGTTAGTAAGAACTCCGCTATCAGTCGATAATTTGCCTTAAAAAAATTTCTACGCATTACAGTTCGTTTTGTTTCTAAGATAGATAGATTTAGCCACACCTTTACTGTGTCGTGATCACTTGTCGAAAAGGGACTTAAAACAGATACATCGATTAATAAATCAGCCTCAGAGAGAAGAACAAGATCTAAAATATGATCAGGATCGTGTCTGGTGGGACTCAAAACACACTGCTCCAAACCTCTGCTAACCACAAACTCGAGAAAGCGAAATTGGGAGGAATTTTCTCCTCCATTTACTACAAGGTTTTTCCAATTAATTTCGGGAAAGTTAAAATCGCCAACGAGTGCGCATGGAATGTTAGTGTCCAAGATCTTATCGAAAAAAGTTAACATCTCAGTTATATCTGGTGTAGTACCGGGTCTGTACACTGCCGCTAACCGAAAAACTACTTTGTTTTTAGAAATAAATTCGAGACAAAGGCCCTCAAAACACTCTGATACTACAGGCTCGCAGAGTAAGTGAGATTGAAAGGGCTCTGGCACAAAAACTATTACACCACCCCCCTTCCTATCCACTCTATCATATCTATTCCTATTTTTTAGAGATGCAGCCGTAAAAAAGCCGAATACCGCATTTATGATAGGGTTCTGTTTTGGAGCTAAAAACTACCGGATTCGGATTATCCATCCAGTAGTATACCGGATTTGAGTTCCATCTCTCCTCTCTCTAGTTAGTTAGTCTCCTTCTCATTTCAATAATCGGTAAATGTATAGTTTCCGGGCGTAAAATCAGGAACCGACCCCAGATTGAAATAAACACTATTAATGATCATAACTAATTATAAATTAACAAGTTTCATCGATAAATATCGATTATCGATTATTTTTTTGGCAAAATTCCAAAATGGTCATGTTATATATCATTTGAAAGCCCTTCATCTGACGAGTCTAATGATCACTACATCAGCATAGGGCACACCCACGGGGGCCTCTTTTGCCAAATATAAAAGTACCCCTAGAGACGCATCAATATAGCCATGCTCCAGAGGGCCTGTTTTCCAAATATAAAAGTACCCCTAGGGGACGCATCAGTATAGGCACGCTCTGGAGGGCCTGTTTTCCAAATATAAAAATACGCCTAGGGGTACTTATCACTATACTGATGCGTCCCCTAGGGGTACTTTTATGTTTTTAAAACAGGACCTCCAGAGCGTGCCTTATACTGACTGATGCGTCCCCTAGGGGTACTTTTATGTTTTTAAACAGGCCCTCTGGAGCGTGCCCTATACCGATGCGTCCCCTAGGGGTACTTTCATGTTTTTAAACCAGGCCCTCCGGAGCGTGCCTATATACTGATGCGTCTCTAGGGGTACTTTTATATTTGGCAAAACAGGCCTCCCGGGGCGTGCCCTATGCTGATTTAGTGATCATTAGACTCGTCAGGCGAAGGGCTTTCAAAAGATATATAGCATGACCACTTTGGACGATTTTGGAATTTTGCCAAACAATAATCGATAATCGATATTTATCGATAAAACTTGTTGATTTATAATAAAAACAATTTTGGACTGAAAATTCTTAATCTACTCGAAAAGTTAGCTAAAAGCCCCAATTTTTAGGTCTCAGTTATGATTTAAAGGCTAGGAATCGTTTGCGACATTTCCGAGCACAGTGAAAGTTGGCGATTTTTCCAGGTTTTGGACATTCAAAGTCAATTTTCTCGAAAACCTACCTATCAAATCTTGAATATTTTATACCAAAATGTAGCTCTTGAATAGCGCTACGAAATTCTAAAATAAAAAGGTGCATCTAGGGGGGGGGTGCCAGTCGAGCTGGGGGCTCGAAAGGTGGGCGAAAAATTTTTTTTCATCGAAAACAATTTTGGACTGAAAATTCTTAATCTACTCGAAAAGTTAGCTAAAAGCCCCAATTTTTAGGTCTCAGTTACGATTTAAAGGCTAGGAATCGTTTGCGACATTTCCGAGCACAGTGAAAGTTGGCGATTTTTCCAGGTTTTGGACATTCAAAGTGAATTTTCTCAAAAACCTACCTCTCAAATCTTGAATATTTTACACCAAAATGTAGGTCCTGAATAGCGCTACGAAATTCTAAAATAAAAAAGTGCGTCTAGGGGGGGTTCCAGTCGAGCTGGGGGGCTCCAAAGGGGGGCGAAAAAAAATTTTTTAATCGAAAACAATTTTGGACTAAAGATTCTTAATCTACTCGAAAAGTTACCTAAAAGCCCCAATTTTTAAGTCCCAACCCTTGTCAGTAAGAAAGAAATTCAAGTTGGAAATTTTCGTCCCATAGTTAAGCAAGCCGATTTTCGCGGGCTTATGTCTCGAGCGTGGAGCGTCGAATTGGGAATTCCTCAGCAGCAGTTGAATAACTCATCAAGTAGTATTAGTGTGCCAACTTACAGCCCTCTATGCCAAACTTTCAATTTTGGGTCTGAATAGGGCAAAGAGCCAAGACTCGATCGATTCAGACACTGACTCTTAAATTGAGAATTTTCCTCCAAAATAGCCAAATTGTTCCCCCGGGGCGGGTACGGTAGTCTGGACGGCGAGGGGAGATTCCCAGGCCCTGTCTCATGTATTATTGACTTTTTTATAAAAAAAATAAGCTGACGGATAGTGGCCAACCCGGCTGATGTTCACTGTTTCCATGTCCGGACTGGCCTTTGAGTTGCTTGTTGTATTATTCATTCTGTAGCATATGCTACTGCTGTATGGAACCCATACAAAAAGAAATATATTAGTGGTTGAAGGTGTTCAACGAGTTTTTACACTGCGGCTCTCTGGCTTTGCACACCTGCAAGGCGCTTACTTTTGACCTTTGAACGCCTTAAGGCGCTAACCCTTGAAACACTCGAGTACCGCAGGCTCATGGTTGATTTGCAATTCGTTTACAAAATAGTTTATGGCTTGATCGATCTGTCTTTTGACGACTTTTTCCAAAGACCTCTGCTCCTTTGCTCTACACGGGGCCACTCTCAGAAACTGTCTCTTCCTTCTTTGGAAAAAAATTTGGACTGTCGAAAACATTTTTTCTCGATGAGGGTGATACACATCTGGAATTCCTTCCCTAACGATATTGTAGAATCTAGAAATTTGACGATTTTCACAGAGAAACTAAGGAAAATGGATCTTTCGGGCTTCCTCCTGTTCCAGTAAAACAATCAGGCACTTAACGCCGTTTATGGTACCGGCACCTTATATGGTGTATGGTGCCGGTACCGAGGGTAGTGGTACCATATATGGTACCGGTACCAATGGTACCATCACGTTCGGGGCCTGTGACGGGAATACTTCCAGTAAAACCACAGATTTGGCGAGTCTCCTATCTAAACTGATACTAAGCGTTGTGACTGTTTAGAGCGACGACTTACTTACTGCACTTCAATCGAACTTTATGTATTGGCGATTGCTATTGCCTCGGACGTGAAACAAACTATCAACACAAGAGAAGGCAGTCCTTTACTTTCTTCACTCTCCTCGCTCTTCCCCTTTTTTTCTCCTCCAAAAGTTCAAAGGTTACCGTAGAACATGAATGTCACAAACATTAAACAAATACGAATCGACAGCCCAGGCGGCAATACAAACACGAAAAATTCAAGGCTTAGCCTTGACACTCCGCCACCAGACGGAAACCAAACAACAAAGTGGCAAATTAATACAGTAAGTACACAAATAAGTTAAGTAAATTTCAGCTAAAAATTCTCGTCCGTCAGTCAGGGTCCGAAGGCAAGTCCTTGTTCGTAAGCAATCAATTGTCCGAGAAATTGCACGGTCTGGGCGTAAATGAAGTTGGGAGGGGGTGGCTGATTGTAAAATTGTGGTTGCTGGTAGTATGGTGGACGGCGGTATTGCGGCCGACGATACTGCGCAGAGCGTGGTTGAATCAGAGGTTGAGGCGGTGGCATTTCTGAGCCCCGCCAGCGACCGCCTCGGTGCACACCATTACCTCCTCCACGAGCCCCTCTTCTGTCATAGGCAACAACTCGACCACTGCCTCGGGTAGCCACTGCTGCTCCGCGTACAACAAACGGTTGGTTGCGTCCACCCCGACTGACTCTGCCGCCACGACCTGGTCCACTACGACCTCTGCGCCTTCCTCCTCTGCCTCCGTGTTGTCCTTGAGGCCGGGCAGACACTACCTCATCATCAAATAGTGGATGTTGTTGTACCGAAGGAGGAGGGGGAGGCGGTACAGGTTGAGGTACATTTCCCTGCGCAGAGGTAAGCGGTTGCACATCATTAGGCTGCGCTGGATGGACGTGTACCACCGGTTGTTGTTCGATTACTGGTTGAGTTGGAGAGTAGGGTTGCTGAAGCCCATCTAGACCGGCCATTTGTAAAATGGGAGTTAGTGGTGGCGACTTAGAAATAGTGTTGGCTGAAGGTCTAAAACAAATGCACACAACTACGACTAGTCACATATTACTAGCACCTTCCAGAGGCACTACCGACCGAACTGCCCGTGTAAACAGTCTGTTATTCGCAGTTCGAACGATTACTGATCGGCATTTACCATCATTGCTAGTAATTAGACGTGCGATTCGAGCGAATTTCCAAGTTCCCCTAGGCGTTGCTTCACGCAGCAAAACAACGGTACCTTCCCTCAACAGCGGGTCGCTGGGAGGCTCTGGACCCAGCTGTGAATTTATACTACCATGTGCCTCGCGCAAGTTTAGCAGGTAGGTAGCCTGCCACTGCGTCCAAAATTTATTCACTAGTACCTGAGTGTCACCCCAATATTTATAAAGTCGTTCATTTCTCTTACTGGCGCGCGAGGGAGGTACAAAGTCTAGGTCATCTTCTATATTCAGTGGGGGGAGAAGGAGAGAAGAGCGACCAGTCAAAATGTTGGCTGGGGAGATAACTTGCTCCAATGACTCCGACGGTGAAAGTAACGGCCTGCTATTGATGACTGCTTCTGCCTCCACTACCACGGTTTCTAATTCAGACATTCCTACAGATCGAATGCCTAAAACTCTCTTGAGAATCTTCTTTACAGATTGCACCATCCTTTCGTAAAACCCTCCCATCCAAGGGGCAAGGGACGGTAAAAATCGCCAGCTAACACCTTGGTCACTCAGAAACTGGTAAAACTCTGACTCTTGCAATAAGCTTTTGTTCCAGAGAAATTTTAGTGCCTGTTCACTCAGTTTAAAATTTGTAGCGTTATCAGAGACCACAATTTTGGGTAGCCCCCTTCGTCCACAGAATCGTCGAAAGGCATTAAGAAACTCCTCTGAACTGCAATCTCGTACAAGCTCTAAGTGGATGGCGCGGGTAGCCATGCACGTCAGCAAACAGACCCATACCTTCCTATTATCTGCTGCTTTATCCTTTACGTACAGTGGTCCGAGATAGTCGACTCCTACTGCCGAAAACGGTGGTTGCCTGTTCGTTCTCTCTTGCGGGAGCGGAGGGGGGTGAGGTGGTTTAAATGGTGGCCCGCCCCATCGCCTACATACTCTGCATTCACGCAGAACAGACCTAACTGCGGTTCGACCCTGGGGAATCCAATATGAATAACGCAAATATCCCAAGGTCTGGTTTTGTCCAGCATGTAATGTCTTTCGGTGTGCATGCTCTATGACCAGGTGCGTAAATGGGTGCTTACGTGGAAGAAGTATCGGTCTGGCAGCATCATTTGTGACACTAGCGTGCTCGAATCGACCAGAACATCGAATAGTCTGGCTGTCATCCAGAACGAGTCCCAGCTGTGTCACAAGACTGGGAATAGGGCGGTCGGCCTTTGGTTTGCTCAACGTTTTAAACTCAAGTGGAAACGATGTGCGTTGAGACCAGCGCACCCACTGACGGGTTGCTTCTGTTATCTCCACAGCATTTGGCCTAGCAGCTTGATCTGTCTTCGCATTCGTACTTCCTTTTTTGGTCTTCCCCTTCCACTTCTCAATGGCTCGTAATACCCATACAGTGACCCGAAGAAGCCTTTCCAGACACGAGAACTTGCTGATATCAATATCTGCAGGGGCAGGGGGGCTGTCAGCAACGATCTGCACCTCATCTTCCATAATTTCCCCTTCACCATCCCATTCTGGCCTTGGTCTGCGTATCTCAGGCCATGCATCGGTGGTATTGGACAGCCAAGGTGGACCATGCCACCATAGTGAATTGACAGAAAGCTCTCCATACAACTCTGGTTTGGTTGGAATGTCCGCCGGGTTTCCCTTCCCTGGGACACTCCTAAAGTTGAGTGAGTTATGCTTCAGAATTTCAGACACTCTGTTCTGTACCCAACGGGTGAGAATTTTTGGAGACTTAAGCCATGCCAACACACATTCCGAATCTGTCCAAATGTATTGTGCCTGAATAGGGCGTCTCAATTGCGACACAACAAACTGGAGAGATCGCACCCCTAGCACCACTCCCATGAGTTCAAGTCGTGGTAAGGTTAGCTCTCTGCATGGGGCGAGTCGGTTTTTTGCAAACAGCAGAACTGTTTTCACGGGGACACCTGGCGTTTCTATTCGCAGATAGATTACTGCTGCGTAAACCCTTTTAGAAGCGTCAGTGAAGCAATGTAGTTGCAGAGTCGATTCTGCCGACACTTCACCTACCAGTCTATCTATGCTGAATGCACTCAGGGACTTCAATGTAGGCAAAATAGCAAGGGCTCTCTTCTTATTCTCATCGACGAGTTGTGCATCCCAATCGACCTTCTGGGACCATAACTGTTGTACCAACAACTTCGCTGGTACAATCAGTGGGCAGAGAAGTCCCATTGGGTCAAAAATGCTGGCCAGGGCAACCAACAGGTTTCGCTTAGTAGCTGTCAAGTCTCTTTGTGCGGTCTGAGGTTCGGCCCACAATAAATGATCGGTCTCTGCATCCCACACCATACCCAGAAGCTTAACCTTGCGCTTGGAAGCAACATCGTGGGGTGGAAGTTGTTCTACAAGCTGATCTAGATTTGAGTTCCATTCGCGAATATTCATGCCTGCCTCTTGGAAGAGCAACTTAGACTTTTGATAGAAGGTCAAGGCACTTGGTAAACTGGGGACTGACGTTACAATGTTATCAACATACATGTTAGCTACAATCTGGTCGGAAATCTTGCAGTGAAATTCGGGACGTGCCATGTGATACCGAATTGTTGCAGCCTGTAAAAATGGGCTAGAGATGATGCCAAAGCTCACTCGGGCAAACCGAAATACCTTAAGGTTAGGTTTGTCTGTGTTCAGCGTGTCTAGTCGAGAAATCCACAAAAATCGGGTGAGGTCTTGTTGACTGGGGTTGACGCTCACTTGCAGAAAGGCCTTCTCTATATCGGCCACCAGTCCTACAGGGTTCAAGCGGAACCGAATCAGCAGACCGGTCAAATCTTCCATGTTCACTGGTCCGCAATACAGTGATTCATTGAGGCTTTTGGAACTTCTGCCTGCCTTACTGCTTGCGTCAAAAACTACACGCAATTTTGTTGTTTCACTGCTTTCCTTCAGCACACAGTGGTGTGGTATGTAGTAGACTGGCCCATCAGTTTGAGCTGGATTTTGTACTTCCTCAATTATGCCTAAATCGGCATAATCTAGAAACGTCTTGTGATACTGCTGCAGAAGATCAGGGTTGTTTTTTAGTCGATTCAACAACGACCTCAGCCGATGTAGTGCTAGGTGGTAGTTACTACCTATCTCGAATTCCGGGCATCTGACAGGATATCGCACTTGGTAGCGTTTTTCCTTTGGACAATAGGTTATAGACTTCTCAAATTCATCTTGCACAATGTCATCTTCTGTACGATGCCCTGAATCAACAATACCTAAGGAATCCAACTCCCAAAGTTTCTTCACACTAGATTCTACCAAATTTCTGTCAGCGGCCAACACTGCATTGACTGAATACTCTGGCGTCTGATTCTGACTGGGTTGTGGTTCAGCCTCGGTCTCTCCAGCCAGGAGATAACCAAGTGACGACTGCACTAAATACAACTTATCACTGAGGTATGTCGATGAGCCTGGCTTCACAATATCGAAGAAGTAATTAACACCCAGAAGGATGTCTATTTCAGCTCTTTCTCCTTTGCACTCCAGGAGATCTGCTAAAGGGAACGTCTGCAACTGTGGAAATTGCTGAACCCACACACTGCTACGCTGAATAGGCTGCGTAATAACATCACAAGTCACTGCATGAACTGTCTTTACAGAGCGATCCGCTAATCTAATGCCAAAACACACCTTGTGTGCCTTCAAGGTTTTGGCCACTTGACCAAACCCTGACACAATGAACTGTTCGACTCCGAGATCTCGCAACTGCAGTTTGTGACTAAGTTCTGACCGAATAAAAGTTTTTTGACTGCCCGAGTCAAGCATCAGCCTTGCTGATGTACTTTTACCTGTGGCTAAATTTATTACCTCTGTTCGAGCCGTCAACAACAAGGCCTGGCCTTTACCCTGATGTACAGTCATAGTTGTTGATAACTCATGGTCTGTTCCACTATGCTGCTGTTCAATACTTGGAATGAACTCTGTGGCGGTGGCAGCTAGTGTTCTGGTCTCATTTCGTTTTCGCGCTTCCGTCAGATTTTGTGTGCTGCCAAATTTTTGAGCACACAACGATCTATGGTGGTTAGTGCCGGCGCAGTGGTAGCATTTCCGGTCTGGGTAAGGACAATCTCGGACTGCATGATCCTTCCGTAAGCACTTGAAACACAAGCGATTCTTTCTAACAAACTCGTGTCTTGTCCTAGCATTAGGTAGTGCATCACACTGGTCAGGGAAATGTGCGTTCGAACAATAGACACACGCTCGTGGCATAGTTCTATTCACTAGTGCCTGTGTGGTCGCCTGTGCGGTCCCAGGTCGCCTGTTGAGAACAGCTTCGACTACGCCAAATGAGTTAGATCGGGTTTTTACTGAGAATCGATCAACAAATGTGGAGGAGTGAATTTCCTTACTCAGAAAATCGCGTAAGCACTGTATGGGATTTTGTGTCTCTTCCATTTCTGTTGACAATTCTTTTAGCAGCCTGCGAGGCAGCTTTCTAGTCAAAACGTGCGCCAAGAAGTCTTCTTTAGCTATATCTTTACCTAGCTCCTCCAAACCCCTGACATGTTTCTCCACTTCGAACTGAAATGAGTGAAGGCTTTCTGGTGTGTCCTGCACACTTGGCAGCATCTCCAGTGCTGTGAAATGTGCAGAGATTATGTGCCGTTCGTTTCCAAACTGTTTACGCAAAAGGGCAATGGCTCCGCTGTATGACTCATCCGTCAACGGAATGCCTTCGATTAATTTTGCAGCAGAACCGGACAAAACAGAACTTAAGTAAGTGAACTTTTGACTGTTTGAAAGTGACGCGTTCAAATGAACTGCTGCTTCAAATGATGCCCAGAAGGCCTTCCACTGAAAAACATCACCAGAAAAACCTTTCAGTTCTAATTTGGGGAGTCTAACTGCATTTGCCGTCTGTTGGTGACTTTGGTTAACTACTGCGGCTGCGAGGGCTGAGGGGGGCTGGTCAAGTCGCCTATTTAGACGGTCTACCTCTTCTCTACATCTCGAAACGGTCTCTTTATTACTTTCACTCTGAGTTTTGACTAGAGTCTCTAAACTGCCTACTACCTTTTCGAACCTTTGTTCGGTAGATTTTAGCATCAGGGACTGGGTACGTTCGAGGGCACGCATCTGTTCTGCGTGTTGCGTCTGCATGGCACTTAAAAGTGCTAATACGTTAGGGTCGAGAGCAGATGGTGGGACTAGAGGTTGTGGTGGTTGAACGGGGGAAGGGCCTACACCACCACTTGCCTCAGCTATCTGTTGGTTAGGCATGCTCTCGACTGCACTATCTGAGACAGCTGAGGGGGACACAAAGACTTCGTCTGTCGGTCGAGGGGGAGTTGGAACTTTGAAAGGAGGGCATCTAATTCACCAGCAACCTTAGCGACCGACAGTTGCAGACGCAATTTCAGAGTTTCCGTGACTTTGGTATCCTCACCTAGAGCTTTTAGTAAGGGGAGCAGGTCATCTAGGTTCTCAGTCAAGTCCTGATCTAATGTTCTCAGTTCGCGCATAAGGTCCTTACCATCCTCATGTTTTTGGTGGGACAAAAAATTGCTGGGCTCAGACGTAAGACATAACGTAAACTCTCTGCAATCAGTAATCGTTTCATTCACACGTTTTTCCAACTGCGACAACTGATTCGTTAAGTACTCACGTCTGTCTCTCCTAGTATAACTTTCCGACTGTTTACCACTACTAGGCTTCGTTTTCTGAGGGGGCGTACGAACGGTCGTTAGTGACGCCATTTAGGCCGTTTCTACTCACTCTCACCTTAGACCGAAGCTGTGTTTCGTAATCGGGCGCAAGGCACGAACCATCACCGTAGGTCCGATCAAATTCACCTGGACACCATGTGACGGGAATACTTCCAGTAAAACCACAGATTTGGCGAGTCTCCTATCTAAACTGATACTAAGCGTTGTGACTGTTTAGAGCGACGACTTACTTACTGCACTTCAATCGAACTTTATGTATTGGCGATTGCTATTGCCTCGGACGTGAAACAAACTATCAACACAAGAGAAGGCAGTCCTTTACTTTCTTCACTCTCCTCGCTCTTCCCCTTTTTTTTCTCCTCCAAAAGTTCAAAGGTTACCGTTGAACATGAATGTCACAAACATTAAACAAATACGAATCGACAGCCCAGGCGGCAATACAAACACGAAAAATTCAAGGCTTAGCCTTGACAGGGCCTGTGGTGGCACCATCCGATCCGATCCAATCCGATTTGCGGGGGGGGGCCTTACGGCCTGCGATCAGACTCGAGGTCCATTCCGCTACCCCCATGGTTTCGTCATCTCAGACGTTTCCCTTCTATCACTGCCAGCCACTCTAGCCATGCTGTTGGGCGCCAGGTATGGGGCGTTGACGTCATGGTGATGTCGGCTCCCAACGTCCGCTCGAAGCAGGACTATTAGGCGATGCCGATTAGGCGATTTAGCGGTACTATTAGGCGATGGTACTATTAGGCGACAGAAAAAATTTTTTTCTATATGTATGGCAACATAGGTTACCACTAAAACATAGCACAACAATGCAAACAGCACAACAGCAATTAAAACAAAGTATAACAAAATAGCAAAGCAATTTCAAGGACTCATTTAAAAAATAAGTGCAACACCAAGGATGGATAAATTCCATCTCACTGAGCACTCATTAGTAGAGAAGAAAACATTTCTGCACTTGTTGCCACACATGGGCTGGGGGTTGCCCACGCAGCTCAAATTTTCCGATTTTGACTACCCCCAACCCAAACCCATTTTTCCGGCCCATGTATGCATGTCGCAGAACATGTATAAAGCGCTAGATGGATGGACGCGCCGCATCAAATTCTTGCTGCGAAACTCTGTGAGCTGCTTCCGCAAAGTTATTGGTGCGTCGTGCATCGTCTGCATCCAGCGCGTTAATGAACAGAGCAACCCAAAAAATATGTGGCCGACCCGACGGCCGCTCGCGTGCTCGACGCAAGCTGGGGAATAGGGGCAAATGCCAGGATCTCAGTTAGAAACAGTCAGGGCAGGTGGCTTGTTTGTTTAGCTATAAGTTAACGAGTTATAAGATTAACGAGACATGATTTTAGTGCCACTTAGCCATGCATAGTTAAAACAGCGCATTTAGCCTTACAGCTGAACATGGCCCCTTGACCCTTGACTGATTCCGAAGGCCCGCCTAATTGGTACTATTATCTATTAATGTTTTTTGTCGCCTAATAGTGCCATCGCCTAATCGGCGTCACCTAATCGGCATCGCCTAATAGTACCCTACCGACGTCCGTTAGGTCCGCCCCTGGTGTGAGAGAGGCCCCACTGATTCCGAAGGCCCGCCTAATTGGTACTATTATCTATTAATGTTTTTTGTCGCCTAATAGTGCCATCGCCTAATCGGCGTCACCTAATCGGCATCGCCTAATAGTACCGTACCGACGTCCGTTAGGTCCGCCCCTGGTGTGAGAGAGGCCCCCCGGCCTAGTCGGTTTCCGTGGACAACTCCTGACGTCATTGCTCTTTCTCGAAGTTGGCATGTTGTAGGAGCGGCTTCGGTGCTATGGCAGATCCAGTTGGTTCCCATTTTATCTACTCGCTGTAACCAGCTTTCGGTGGCCTGGGTGGAGCTTTATGCCGACGACCAACTCTTTGCAGCAAGAAACTTGCCGCGCCGAGAGGATGAACCACTACAACCGCTAGGGATGCAGGGGCCACCGTGACTCAGAGGCAGCAAGCTACCCACTGAGCCAATGACGCGGCGTGGTGGCACAATATATGGTACCACCACTTCACTTATTCGAAGAGGTACCATATTTAGTGCCGGTACCATATATGGTACCACCACGCTCGGGGACTGTGGTGGTACCATATATGGTACCGGCACTAAATATGGTACCTCTTCGAATAAGTGGAGTGGTGGTACCATATGGTACCACTACCCTCGGTACCGGTACCATATATGGTACCGTCACCATATATGGTACCACTACCCTCAGTACCGGTACCTTATATGGTACCGGCACCTTATATGGTGTCGGTGCCAGACATGGGCTAGCATTTCGGCTGATGGGGGGGTAGAATTTTCAATTCCTGAGGGGGGGGGGGCTGATGGGGGTAGGAGCGCCTGATGGGGGGCTGAGGGGGTGGTAAGCCAAAAAGTCCGATTTTTGGCGAAAATCAGGGTTTATTTGCTATTTTTTCATTAAAATAAGTTAAAATTAGCTATTCTGAGCTCATTTACGCCTATTCCAGGCATATTTTTATCATAATTTTCTATACAAAATTCTTCCCAAAAATTCCTGATGGGGGGTAGCGGCCGGCTGATGGGTGGGTAGATCAGAGCCTGATGGGGGCCAACCCCCCTCAGCCCCCCCTTTGCCCATGTCTGGTCGGTACCATAAACGGCGTTAAGTGCCTGACTGTAAAAGGTGCACCGTTCTTTCTAGACATTGTGCACCTGTTGCCCACTAATACTCTTTCTGCGCTGTTTATTTTACATTGTACTAACATGTTGTCTTGCTTGGGCGACAAAATAAATAAATAAAATAGCATTGGATCAGCTCATGAATACTATCCAGAACAGCTGCACTGTCTCAACCGGCCACATACTTTCGTGCTGCTGCATAAAATGGGCTTATCTGTTCGTTTGGTTCAGCGGCCAGCCGTCGGTCTGCCTCAGCAGCTTTTTCTCACAGCGCTCGCAATGTTATCTGGATAGTTAGTGTTTGTAGACTTGCACCTTTCTATAATTGCCGGCGTTTTGGGCCGTTCAAAACATCATTGCTCGGAAGCTTGATTTGATTTTTTACTCCAGCCAGCTACGTATGTCTCTTTTCGGCAACTTTATTGGCGGTGTTTCGGCGCCTATTCGCCCCAACAAAAGCAGTGATCTTCTAAAGAAGAATTTTTAATCTTAGAGTCTGTTAATCGAGAGAGCGGAGTGGATTTCGAAGGGAGTGCGTTAGAAGAAGGAAAAGACCCGGCTTAGGCATAATGTCAGGACTAGGAAGAGGAAAGGGCAGAGGTCGCAGAAGCAGTCCGGCTTCCAAGAAACCACCGCCGTCCCCGGGAGGCGGACCGATGGCTTTTGGCCCCTCTGGCGATGACGGATCGGTCGGACCTCGACTCGCTCAAATGACTGTTTCGGTAGGATTTATTCTTTCTATTTAGGGCGAGTTGTAACAAGTCCGGCCCGGCGTGGGGGAGGGGTTATCCTTCCATTAGGGGGTCGAGGAGGGTTTGGGTTTGGCTGAGATGGGGATACAAAATTTCAAAAAGCTCCGAAACGTCTGGAAATGCGTTTTTAGCACGTTTTTCTCTCTAAAGAGGCTAAAAATCGCTATTTTAAGCTTCCAAATAGCGTTTTAGAGCTAAAAACAAGCAAAAACTGATAACAAGGGCTTCAAAAACACAGATTTCTCTTAAATATCAGCAGCGGAAATGCCAAATTCGGTTTACAAAGGCTTTTCAAGCGAATTTTAAACTAAAAATTAGTGATTTCTGAGTCAGTTTGTTAGTACTAAAGCCACTACTTCTACTAGCACTGAAACTGAAACTTTGACGCAAGAGGTATAAAACAGTTGCTATTGTATTTTTGGGTCCGGGGGGGTCCCTGAACTGTCTCGGTGGAGGGCGTGACGACCGTTGGCCTTTCTAGCTAGGGGAGTAATCCCAATCCCGTAGTACATGTATGTTTATACCTGCAAAACACAACAACCAGTCCCCCCAACAGGAGTGAGATTTATAATAAGTAAACCAATTTGTAGCAACCGTCTGCGTGTCCTATCGCGGAGAAATTGGTTCCGGGAAGCAGAAGAACAAGAGAGCTGCCAGTCACTTGTAACATGAAGCAGCTGGAGTTCGAGCAAGACTCTCCTCTGCTGTACTGCTATGACGTGCGCATTTGCGATGTGAAGCCTCTCAAGCGTCCAATGGAGTATTCGAAGGGGGCTAGAAACGAGTGAGTTTAGAAGGTGTTCTGCTTATTATTCTGTTCTGTTGACAATGGTTTGTTTGTTTGTTTGTTTGTTTAGCTATTTCTTCACGCAGAAGCGCGCAGTCTGCATTGGGGTCTACACAGCTCTGCGCAACAAACATGCCGACTTATTTGGAGACGTCTTCGCTCTGATCTACGATCGCATGAAGATTTTGTTTTCGCTGCAGAAATTGGAGATTGGCACTGGTGCTGTAAGTGGTTTTTTCTCTACTTATTTATCTGTAGGGGTTTATTGGTTACTGTTAATACTACATTGTAGTAAGGTTGAGTTTATGATGCCGCACCTACATGTGTTATGTAAATTGTGGCTGCATGTAACTAGGTTATTGTAACTGTTGAGCCACTGTCCAGCTAGACTGCTAGTTTATCATTCTCTTGCACTGGCTATGGCATAAACTAGTACGCCACTATTCTGGCCGCCTGTGCGCACGCTGCGACAGTTACTCCCTAGCTAGAAAGACCTCGTTTAAGTTTATTATCCCTTGCCGACAGGCATAACTGTATCTTTGGCATACATGTACTAGGGGTTTGGGGTTGCCCCTAGCTGGAAACGCCAACCCCATACATCTAACAGGGCGTCTGCCCCCACCCGACTTAGGCCAGACCCCCGAGACGATTTTTCCGACCCCCCTCCGATTTTTCTGGCAAGTAATTTTCTGCAATTTCATAACAAAAATTGCCAAAATCGTCTGTAAAACAGTACTTTTTAGCTGTATTTCAGCCCAAATTAGTGATTTTTGCCGATTTTTAACCGAAAAATAGCGCTTTTTTCGATTTTTGAGCTTTTTTAGTGGGGCTCAGACCCCCAACCCCCCGCTCCCCGCTACATGTACGTATGCCAACCCCGTCACCCCGGAGACAGTTGAAGGACCCTTTGGCATAGTTTTGCACCAATCTAGAATGTTTTGTAGACGTTCGAGATAAGGCTAGATGATTTGGACGAAAAGTTAAGGACGCAGTTAAAAGGTCAGCCCGTCTCTCACTTCTCCGTTTCGCTTTCGCCAGCCGTCGACCGATTCACCATAAAGATGAGCGATTTCGCCAGTCAACTCGAACAGGACTTGGAACTACGCGATCGGTCGCAGCAACACGCACTCGAGTTGCTCACTAGCCAAGTGCTTTTCTTCAAGTAATTCTATATTGATTATGATTGACTATCTGCTCTGGCGGCGAGTGAAGGTCGCGCATTTTTGAAACTACAAAGAAAGTGTTCTCATTAAATTTCGCCCTGTCTGCTTGGCTGTAGTTTTGAGCGTTTTTGCTGCAGTGCTAGACTTTTGACTTGATTTCGACTCGAAAGGGGCTGAGCCCAAATTCTAGGTAGGGGTAGGGCACTCAAAAATCGCTAATTTGGGCTTCGTTTTAGTAATTTTAGTGTCTGAAATTCAAAAAAAATCGCAAAAATTACTTTCCAGAAAAATCGGAGGGAGTCTGACCTAAGTCGGGTCCTGTTACATGTATCAAATGCACTGTAAAGCCGCAGCTGTCTCTGCTTTAGCCCCAACTATCTGGCGTTCGGAAACCGGTTTTACCATCTGGACGGTGCCTGTGAGCGCATGCCGGGTCGGTACTTCAGAGACGGAATTCAGAAAAACGTGCGAATCGTGGAGGGCAGCGGCGACGCTCCGGTGGCCGTTTTACAAACTGACCGTCAGTTTTGTTTTCTCTTGTCCTGCGTCTGCCTGCAGTGCAGTCAGTTAAAGTCGACGAACCCTTCAACCGAAATGCTAGTCCATCATACATGGGCCGGGGGTCTTAGGGTTGCCCACCCCAAGTTGGGCTCGACCCCTCCCTCACTCCAGCGGAAGCCGACTGCTTTTGTTCCTGACCCCACCCACCAGAATGACCGCGACCCCCAAATCGGTAGGTCCACCCCTGATTTTCAGATTTTGACTACCTCAACCCATTTACAGTCAGTCTGGCACTTAACATGCATTTTGCGAGAAAGTCAGCTTAGGGACGGCAAGCAGCAGCTCATCTCACCGATCCGCCTAAAATTTTGAGCATAAACTAGACCACGAATTACGACCATCGGCGCATATTAGAAGAATAATATCCCTTATAACCGGAGCTACGCCCCCTCAAATTTGGCCCGTCGTCCGTTTTTTGGACCATATGGTGTCACTAGCCTAGGTACCGGTACCTTATTGTACTGTCACTATATATGGTGCCATAAAGGGCGTTTAGTGCCTGACTGATGTAGCGAATAAACTTGAAACTTGATGTATGTAGCCCATGTCAGTTCTCTTATTGTCTATTTGTGCCATTCATCTCCCCCTTGCACTTTTCGACCATCTTGGACCCTCTCTCTTATATGCCCTGTTGCATGTGTGGCTAATCTGATTGTTTCAGTAAAGAAGACGGTCATCTTTGAGCCGGACACAGCCTTGAATCACCTTAGAATAGCCTTGGAACTGCCGAGAAATATCGACCCAGCTCAGCTTCAACTCACCAGACGTCAGCACAAAGTTCTGGACCTCTTTTTCCGAGGTAAAACCAGTCTCTATCACAGGAAAGACTGGGTGAGGTTGTCAAAGACCGCAGATATATGGGGGTGGCTGGCGGTCATTTTAGTGGGTGGCTCTGCTTTAGGTGGGGGTGTGCAAATAAAAATCCACCAAACGTTGCTAGAGGCTTCTAGAAAGCCTCCAGATGCGTTTTTAAGCCACAGACATTTTGGCAACTACGCACCAAACTCGAAGTTTCGTCGAAAATTCCGATTTTTTGACAAAATTTGTGCCGGAAATCAGGGTTTTTTGGGCAGTTTTTGTCAAACTTTCACCAGAAAGTTGTTAAGTTTTAAGTGAAAAAAAGATCAAACTTCCCCTAAAATTTGAATTTCGCGCCGAACTTTGAGCATTTCGCCAGGCAACTAGGCATGCATGCATGCAGGCACTGTTCTCAAATAAGAGATCGGTTTAAAAAGCACTTGCAGACATGGCGATGGCCAGCGAGGAGCGAAGTAGTAAGCAGAGAAGAGAGTTCGTGGCTTCGGGAGTGAGTCACCATCCGTTGGGTGACTGCCAGGTCAGTCTGCCGGAGAAAACCTTCATTGTCGACTACTTCAAGGACAAATACCAAATCCATCTGCAGTAAGTTCGGTCGTTGCACAATGTGTCCTTTAGAGTCAAAACAATTTATAAGTGCTAACCAAAAACAGCTCCGATCCGATATTACGGCCTACGATCAGACTCGTTTGACTCGATCTGTTTTGAGCTACGCTGTACCGATCTGGTTTCCAAACCTTAGCAGAACAAAGGTGACACAACTACCCAGAACCCAGAATGCTGCACTTCGAGTTATCACTGGCTGTGTTAAGATGACCTCAGAACAGCACCTGCACCAAGAGACCGAACTCTTACCAGTCAAACACCACAGCGACCTTCTCTGCTCCCAATTCCTCCTCAGAACCTTCCTGCCTAGTCACCCAAGCCATCAAGAATCCCAAGCTCAAATCCAACCTCGCCAACTACGGGTAACCTTGAAACAACGTTACAAAGCTTTAATTGACCGTTTCTTGCTCAACGAGACAACTGATCTACATAGTCACCTACAAAACGGGCCTTGAAACGCTGCACAAAGAAACAGTCAACTCTGTCCTGAATAGCTACAACCCGCCCGTCAGACTAGGAGGATATCCACCGCCCATCTGCGATGAAGAGAAGGAACTGCCTCGGAAGACCAGGACCACCCTTGCTCAACTACGTTCTGGATATTCAACTATGCTGAGGACTTGGCAAAATCGCGTTGGTCTATGCCCAGACGACTTGTGCCCTGACTGCCGGAGAGCCCAACACACCTCTGAACACCTTTTCAAGTGCTCTGTGAAGCCAACTAATCTAACACTACACGACCTATGGAGCAGCCCCAGGGACGTGGCGTCCTTCCTGGGGTTGAGCCTTGACTGATTCGGAAGTCGGCGGTGTTTTGGCTACTAACAACAACAACGATCAGACTGGTGGTCTATTTCTCGACCCGCGTGATTCGTCATGTCGGACGTGTTGCCCTTCTTTCACTGCCAGCCACTCCTAGCCATGCTGCTGGGTGCCGGTCACTAACAGAGCGCCCGGCGTGTTGACATCATGATGATGTCAGCTGCCGACGGCCTCTGGTCCCAGCATACATAGTTTTTCTCAGACAACTGCTGATGTCATTGATCTTCTTCCCAACGCGGCAGGCTTTGTGGAGCGGCTTCGGTGCTTAGGCAGATCCAGTCGGTTCCCATTTTACCTATTCGCTGTCACCAGCTTTCGGTGGCCTGGGTGGAGCTTTGTGCCGACGACCAACTCTTGTGCGGCAAGAAACTTGAGAAGATGAGCCCACACAGTTGCTATGCGGCCTAACCCACTACACCAACTGTGCCGGCAACCAAAAGAGCCAATTTTAGAGTGGTACAACCGAATTTACGGTACAGATAAATGCACGAAAGCCAAGCAGACACTAAGAATAGCAGAAAAGACCAAATACAACAGTAATGCTGTCAGGTGGTAGTTATTTTCAGGTACCTCAATCTGCCCTGCATACTGGAGAGAGACGCTGGTCATATCAGCTACCATCCGCTCGAGTTGTGCCAGGTGTTGGACAATCAGCGGGTACCAATAGAGAAACAGACGGCGCGTCAGATGCGGGAAATGGTTCCGGTCAGTTTTCTCTTCCCTTATTCAACCGCTGCCAAAAAGGGAAGAAGCTTTATGGTACTGGGCTCTTTCTGTATAAATGCTTAGCGGCCTCTCCTGGTCGAATATTTGGAAGCCTTTTGGATCAAGCATTTTGTCCTGGAAGAGATAAAAATATCGTGAAAAATAGGTAAAAATCTCAACATGCATTTTGCGAGAAAGTCAACTTAGCTACATGTATAAGGGAACGTGGTCAAGCAACTTTTTTACCCCGATCCGGCTGGTGTCGAAATATGTTAAAATAGATACCAAACGAACACCTACGGTGCATGTTCGAACATCGGGGACCCCCTAGAACCTGAGCTGTACCCCCCTCAAAGTTGGGTCACCAGCCACTTTTTGACCAATTTTTTTGTGTCTGGCAGTCTCAACTCAAACGATCACCATTCTCTCATTTCTCTAGATACAGAATTGGTCTGCACATGGTTCGATAGCTCTAAGGGTGGCCTTTCTAGCGCTCTACCCCCAGGCTTCCAGAACGTACCCGGTTAGCGAGATATTCTCGAAAAACTAAAAATTTTCCGAAAAACACTGCCTGATTTTTTTCCGAAAAATCGTTATAACTTCTGCCAGATATGCGTCGTCCGTTAGATATTTTAGATAATGATACAACACTAAAGGCCAAACAAAATTAACATATTTCGGATCCAAATTGTGGTTGGTGGGGGGGGGGGGTGTTTTGCGATTTGAAGACTGTCGAAAAAAATTTTTTTGCTTAGAACAAAAAGCAAACCAGTCATTCTGATGCAGGTTGACCCGCTGATTCCGAATATGCACTCGGATGAGCTGGATTCCTTCTGGTTCGGGAGTTATTGACCTCCAAATTGTTGACAGACAATATTTCTCAAGTGGCACTCCTCATTAGCATGACTAAAAAGCGTGCTGAAAAGCAGTTTTTCTAATGCAGTTTTTGCTGCTGATTCCGAAAATAACTATATTTTCTCTCTGCGATGCCGATTTTGGAAGATATGGCCATTTTAAAAATTTGCAAGGAAAATGTCTGAACTTAGCATGCTGTAGCAGTTTGAAAGGTGACTCAGTTCAGACATGTGTAGGAGGACACAGACCCATGCAAATTGCTTCATCTAATGCAGTTTTTCACGCTGATTTTGAAAATGAGAGCCGTTTTGCAATATGCCCGCTCCCACATGAGTTATTGCCTGCTGGTGCCCTGTCATTTACGTTATAAGTAACTGATCAAGGAAATGCATGAAATGGCTCCTATTAGGTGTAGTTTTCTTCGTTGATTCAGAATATGACGCTATTTTTGCGGTACAACCACTCGCTCGTGAGTTATAGCCTTCTAAAATTTTATCAACATTTATGGTTTCTGGAGGGGTCATCTTGAAATAGACAGTCATTGTTCCTGTACTTTTAAAGGGAATCATGTATCAGTAAATAGTCTACCTGACCTATTTTGAGCCGCTGATTTAAAAAATTACCCTAGTTTTATCCTAAACGTACCCAATTTCCTGTTGCATCCCTGCACAGTTATGACACAACAGTATGACTGAATCATAAAAACCAGAGCCTGAAGAAGAGAGGTAAGGTCATTTTTGAAATCAGCGGCTCAAAATAGGTCAGATAGACCATTTGCTGATACAGGATTCCCTTTAAAAGAGCAGGAACAATGATTGTCTATTTCAAGATTACCCATCTGGAAACCATAGATGTTGATAAAATTTTAGAAGGCTATAACTCACGAGCGAGTGGTTGTACCGCAAAAATAGCGTCATATTCTGAATCAACGAAGAAAACTGCACCTAATAGGAGCCATTTCATCCATCTTCTTGATCAATCACTTATGACGTAAATGACAGGGCACCTGAAGGCAATAACTCATGTGGGAGCGGGCATATTGAAAAACGGCTCTGATTTTCAGAATCAGCGTGAAAAACTGCATTAGATGAAGCAATTTGCATGGGTCTGTGTCCTACACATGTCTGAACTGAGTCACCTTTCAAACTGCTACAGCATGCTAAGTTCAGACATTTTCCTTGCAAATTTTTAAAATGGCCATATCTTCCAAAATCGGCATCGCAGAGAGAAAATATAGTTATTTTCGGAATCAGCAGCAAAAACTGCATTAGAAAAACTGCTTTTCAGCACGCTTTTTAGTCATGCTAATGAGGAGTGCCACTCGAGAAATATTGTCTGTCAACAATTTGGAGATCAATACTGCCCAAAAATGGAAAAACGACCTAACTCGAGTTTTCGCCAAATTTGCGTTTTTTGCTGTTTTGGACTCCAGGAAGCAGTAAAAACATCATATCAAAAGTTGGAAATTCATACTTAATTATTTGGTTGAAAACAGAATGTCAGAAACGACCTAACTTGAGCAACTGTACCTTCAGTCAAAAGCTAAAACGACCTAACTCTTAGAACCAAGTTACAGTTTGATATTTTACCAGTCAAATTAATGCATCACACTGACAATGCTTGTAGCTACGAAAGCGCCTATAAAGAGCACATGTGAAGCTGCCAAATATAACACACCTGGTACCAATCAGGCACGGTCCACATAACAAGCGAAAATTATTCATGAGATTCCGATAAGGCCGCACTGTGTAACGCTTCGCTAGGGTTAGGGTGGACACAAAGCTAATGCGTTAGTGTTTTGAAATGAGAAGCGGAAAACCGCCCAAGAAGCCAAAGGTTCTACGTAACCACGGATGTGAGGTGCGTTTTTTCCGGTGTTTCTTCATAAGGGTCGGAAAACATATAAATCGCGGAAAAAATTTAAACTAAAAATAGCTAATTTATGTCATTTTTCAGCTAAAAAATGGACTTTTGCTATGTATAATAGGCCAGACTGACTCTAAATTGTTAGAAAAACAACAGAAAAGACCAAATTTGGCAATCTAAAACAAAAAGGCAAACTGCTGTAAGAAAATTTGCATATATCACATATATGGCCCTCAACAAATCTACCCTCTCCAGCACCTGGAAAAATGTATTTGTTCAAACGTACTGGAAAGCTGCATTTTGCAAAAGTGCCGGAAAGGTATTACTCCAATGCTTGTCTATGTAAGGAGCAAAATATTATCTAAATTGAGGGATGCTCCAGCTGCCAAGGCCAGTTCATATGTTAGAGACGCTGATATACTGATAGATGGAACGAAAGTAGACTTAGACTGTTAATTTTGCTGCACATTGATTTGCAAACAGTGCATCCATTTCAACTCTTGCCGGCCCACCTTGAAGATTAACCTATAGGAATTTTCGCTGACCGGAAGATGGATATTCTGAAGAAATTGGGGCCATTGATACCGCCAACTCGAAGGCAATTCTAGGAGATGTTGCTTGAAACTTGCAAGAGACAGGCAGATTTGCTTACCGCGTTTGACTGCTAAGAAATTCAGCTGCTAACCAGACAAGCCTCTTGATTTTGCTCTCTTATAGCGTGCCAAAAATGTGCCAAATACCTCTCATTTCTATTCATCAAGTTTGCACTACACTGCACTCTATACTGGTTTGGAGAAAGCTAGAAGAATTGAGTTAGGTTGTTTTGCTTGTGTTAACTTCTGTTCTAGGTCATGTTGTGTGCATTGCCCAAAGGACCTATCTCTGTTTAATTAATAATTTCTAATTACAGGGAAGCATAAATTTGACTATTACTGCTGCAGGAAGTTCCGCTAGCTGAGAGCCACTAAACTACAGAATAACTTTTTCAACTTTGGTTTGTACTCCACAGTTCTTTGCAGAAACCTTTAGCAGGCATTTTCTCGAAAAGATGAATTTTGAAGTTAGGTCGTTTTACCATTTTTGGGCAGAATAACTCCCGAACCAGAAGGAATCCAGCCGATCCGAGTGCATATTCGGAATCAGCGGGTCAACCTGCATCAGAATGACTGGTTTCCTTTTTGTTCTGAGCAAAAATAATTTTTTCGACAGTCTTCAAATCGCAAAACACCCCCCCCCACCAACCACAATTTGGATCCGAAATATGTTAATTTTCTTTGGCCTTTAGTGTTGTATCATTATCTAAAATATCTAACGGACGACGCATATCTGGCAGAAGTTATAACGATTTTTCGGAAAAAAATCAGGCAGTGTTTTTCGGAAATGTTTTAGTTTTTCGAGAATATCTCGCTAACCGGGTACGTTCCGGAAGCCTGGGGGTAGAGCGCTAGAAAGGCCACCCTTAGAGCTATCGAACCATGTGCAGACCAATTCTGTATCTAGAGAAATGAGAGAATGGTGATCGTTTGAGTTGAGACTGCCAGACACAAAAAAATTGGTCAAAAAGTGGCTGGTGACCCAACTTTGAGGGGGTACAGCTCAGGTTCTAGGGGGTCCCCGATGTTCGAACATGCACCGTTGGTGTTCGTTTGGTATCTATTTTAACATATTTCGACACCAGCCGGATCGGGGAGAAAAAGTTGCTTGACCATCCTAAGTTGACTTTCTCGCAAAATGCATGTTAAAAGTGGGGACGAATAGCAGACAAATAGAATATTATCTGTTTTGTGGAAAACTAAGTCCAAAAGTCAAACAGAGAGCAGTTGTCATTTCCATATATACAGTGGGGTGCAAAAGTTTAAATGCACCTTGTCCTCTTCAAGAAAAACTGACTTTTCGCTGATTTGTTGGAGGTAATCTGTAAGTGTTATACACCATTACATAGCTTGAGATCTTACCAAAAAGGTGGTGCAGACTGCGCTGCAATGGGTTGCGATATGGTGAAGTTATATCCGGTCTAAATCAATCTGTCAGAAAAAGGGTTAGCAAAAGTTTAAACGCACTTTCAAAATTCTACAAAATCTGACTAAACTTCTTTCAAACAACGATTGTAAGAATACCTAAATACTAATTAATGAACAACAGGACAACTTTGATGCTTTGGAATAATTCAGTCGCACTGTAACGCAATTAATCGTAACACATATCATCATGGTGAAATTGGTCTGGTCTGTGTACAAGGTCGACAATTTGAATGGTTTTGAACTCTCTCAAACTTCTTATGGATGTGTAAGAGACTGAGACTGCTAATCAGGCTAAACAAACTGTGTTTATGATAACAGAACCACGAAAACAGAACATTTTTTAATCAGATTAAGGTTGACAGATCATTACTGTTCCACATCTGTCACACTGAGGTTTGGTATTCTGGTCTTCTCAGTGTTTGTAATCGACTGCAACCAACAAACATGGGTTAACTCATATGGTTTTTACATGTGCTATTGTTTCTCTTATGCAAAAATACCGGAGCATGCCATTTAGGCACCTTACTCAGTTAACAGCTCTATAACCAGCATATTGAATATTCAGTAATGATCCACAATAATCAACTGACGGCAACTGTGAGGGTAGTTTGACCTGCAGACATCATCCCTGCTTCCAAAAACTTGCGTTTTTAACTGAAATGCATTGTGTGATCCCATGGATATGGAATTCCATCATCTGTTCATTTTAAGATGACCTATGGCTGCTTCAGTGAATGCTTCTGCCATTGCTGTACACTGAATCTTGGCTCACTCATGTTTGACTATGATACTAAAGGTCCCAATTTTACTGTGTTCAGCTTCTCTGGCCTCTTTAAGAGGGCTTCTGCTGTATTTGCTCATGCTATTTTTCTTAAAACCAGGCAGCTGAGTCAGATATGCACACCTTCAACAAATAAGTGAAAAGTCACTTTTTCTTGTACCTGACCAGGTGCGTTTAGACTTTCGCACCCCACTGTTTGTGCCCATGTAGACTACGTTCCAAGCAGTCGCCCCTAGGCGCTTATTTTGATTAGAATTGAATTTAGTGAAAACTGCTAAAAAACTAAACAAACGCCCATATGGAAGCTTATTCGGAAAAACCCGGTAAGAAATAACGCCTAAGGGTGCTGAGGGTTTTGTCCACTCAGGACGACTATTATGCAAACGAACAGTTTTGTTTTCCCCATACTGCAACCATACATGGGCCGGGGGGGGTAAGGGGGGGTATACCCCTCCCCCTCGGCCGGCCATCCCCCCCCGCGGCCGTCCAAACATACTCCATACCCCCCTCGCCGGCTAACCCCCAACCCCCCTCCCGGAGGGAGAAATTTTCGCTTATTTAAGGCAAAATAGGCGTTTTTTTGCCTTTTTTCGGGGGGTATGGATGGATGGTATGGGTTTTTTCGCTTATTTAAGGCAAAATAGGCGTTTTTTTGCCCCCCGAGGTCTTCTCCCCCCCTCCTACCCCCCTCCGGATTTTTCCGGCCCATGTATGACTGCAACAGTGAGAGACGAATACAAATAATTAAGAACATAATTGGCGAACACAATTTTGCTGCTCTCTGTGCTTTTTATTCTGGAAGGATTAAGCTAAGGTCTTACCAAGAATGTATAAGGGAAGAATGCTTGCTTCTTTTTCACTATGATTGACTTTACAAGCATGTAACTCAGATCTAAAAATCAGAAAAGGCTATATGTAGCTTTCAACTAATTAAGTAGAACCTTTTTCATTAATAATCATTTGCGTCCATCCAGACATGGGCTAGCATTTCGGCTGATGGGGGGTGGGTAGAATTTTCAATTCCTGAGAGGGGCTGATGGGGGTAGGAGCGCCTGAGGGGGGCTGAGGGGGTGGTAAGCCAAAAAGTCCGATTTTTGGCTAAAATCAAGGGTTTTTGGCTAATTTTTCATTAAAATAAGTTAAAATAAGCTATTCTGAGCTCGTCAGAGCCTGAAGGGGGCCAACCCCCCCCCTCAGCCCCCCTTTGCCTGTGTCTGCGTCCATCCACTCCGAGAAAAAGAAATCGCTGTTGGAGTTTGTCGAAAAAACGATTTTTAGGAGGGACGATACCCCTCCCCTCGCCGGCCAATACCACCTCCTCGGTCGCCCATACCCCCCTCGCCCCACCCCCTCCTCTCCTCTAGAAAATTTTCGCTTATTTAAGGCAAAATAGGCGATTTTTGGACTTTTTGGGGGGAAACCCCATCACTAGTGGCTGAGAAACAAACAAAATTAAATTTTATTATTGTATATTTCACTAAATTTGTTTTAGCTTTCTGGTTTAATCTTTGCTCTCAATAATCGTGATACGACAATGAGCGGCCACGAGCGGCCAAAATCGGGTTCGATTGCAATGCGGCGCCTAAGAGTTTTTCGGGAGGGTGACCGAGAACGTTCGGGAGAGAAGTGCTGTTTTACAGTTGATTTTAGCAATTTTAGTGTCTAAAATCCTATAAAATTGTAAAAGCTTGCTGAAAAAAATACTTGCCAGAAAAATCGGATCGGTCGAAAAATCGTCTTGACCGGTGGTCTGGCCTAATTTATGTGGGGGCCCCTGAACATGATCTGGTGACGTCAGTTGGTCGGTTTCAGAAGTGTACCGTGCCCCCAGCGCAGCGTCTAAAGCAGATTGAGAAGGAAGAGAGTGTAGCGCGTCTCAGAGACAACGAGTACCTGCAACGAGCGGGCGTATCAGTGAGTGGCGAATCGGTGAGAGTGAGAGCCAGAGTGCTGCCGGAGCCGACGCCGGTCTACGCATTGAACAGTGGAGTGCGCGTTCAGAACGGCCACTGGAACATGCGCTACCAGAAGTTCATCCGACCTGCCAGCATAGAGAGATGGGTGGCGCTCTTGTTCGGACGAAATGTTGGCGAGAACCAGTTCATGTCAGCTTTTATTTCTGTTGTAACCGGTCATACACTTTATGTGGGAACTCATGCGCCGATGGGGAGGGAGTTTTGGGGTCTGGCGCTGGCTGGGGTCTTATCCCAAATTCTAGTGGAGTTAGGTTGAGTATTAAAAAACGCTCAAAAATCGCTAAGTAGGCTCAAATATACAGGGTCCGCCAAAAAAAAAACAACCCAGCAGATTTTTGTTGTAGCAACAACAAGCAAGAAACAAGAAAAGGATTCGTTCAAATCGGTTGAGATTTGCGGTTGCTACAGCGAAACATCTGATGGGTTGTTTTTTGGCGGACCCTGTAGTTAAAAAGTGCTGTTTTACAGACTAAAAAGTTCTAAAAAATATGGTATGTGGTACATTATATGGATGGTACCATATGGTACCGGTACTTAGGGTAGTGGCAATGGAGTAAAAAGGAGCCAACTGCGCAGCATCCTTTGCCAATATCTGGTCGGACCGGTAATCAAAGTTAGCTTTTTCAGGAGTTTCGTTCAGTTTCTGGTGCAGAGAGCCAGAGAATCGGGCATTAGTCTGTCGGAGCAGATGGACGCCAGATACATGGAGGAGGAGGGAATCGAGTCCTACTTCAAACTCTGCGGTCAGCAGAACGTCAGCTTCATCCTCTTTATCACCGTCGACGAATCTAGTGAGGCGCACGGTACTTTCTTTTTTCTCTTATTCATAGATGCTATGCTGATAAGTAAATAATGATGGTTCAGCACTGATGAAGTACTACGAAGTTATCTACGCCATCCAGACGCAGCATCTGCGTTGGGAAACGGCCGGTAAGATGATGGGCAAAAGCGGCGGACGCGTGGTCGAAAACGTGCTGATGAAGCTGAACTTGAAAGCGGCCGGACTCAACTACGCCATTAAACTCGAGTCCAATCAACTGTGAGTGCTGCTATTTTCTAATCAAACTATTGAAATTTTTCTCCTTCCTTCTCTTTCTCTTCTCCACTGATTTTGTGCCGGTCAGGGGATTTAAAATTTGTAAGGACATCACCAAAAAATCAGGGTGTTTTGAATCATGCATGTAACAGGGGGTTCGGTCGGGCATACATGTAACAGATCATCCGCCGAAGGGGAGGGGGTTGTGGGGTCTGGCGCCGGCCGGGGGGGTCTGAGCCCAATTTGGAGGGGTTGGGCACCATACATGTAACAGCTCCGGCCCGACCTGGGGGTAGGGGCGTTTCCTCAGGTGGGGGGTCGAGGGGGGTTTCGCCCAGGTGGGGGCCCCAAGTTTCGAAAAGCTCCAAAACGCCTAGAAATGCGTTTTTAGCACGTTTTTTTCAGTAAGGACGCTAAAAGTCGCTATTTTAAGCTGCCAAATAGCGTTTTAAAGCTAAAAGCAAGCAAAAAATGACAAAAAGAGCCTCCAAAAACACCGATTTTTCTTAAGATGCATTTTGCGAGAAAGTCAGCTTTGAGGGGGCAAGCAGGGCCATCTTATGGATCTGGCTGATATTTATATCTATTAAAATAGAGCACAGTCGAAGACCAACGGTGCATGCCCGACCACCAGCAACCCCCTAGAACCGGAGCTACACCCCCTCAAAGTTGGGTCGGCAGCAATTCTCGGGCTCATTTTAATAGCTCTGACACCCTCCATTTAAACGATCACCCTTCATTCGCTTCTTAAGCTAGGATCTCGACTCGTATATGGTTTTGTAGCTGGTCCAATGGCCTTTCATATTCTGGTACTCCCGTTTCCAGATCCTAGCTGGTTACCGAGATCTTCACCGAAAACTGCGAAATTTCCACAAAATGCCACTCCGTTTTTTTTCGAAAACTCTTTATAACTTTTTGTGCAAAGGCCCTGCCAAGCTAATGTTTTAACAAAAGTTAGGCATGAGTTGGCCAAACAAAATGAGCGCCCCAAAGTGTGCGGTTAGGGGGGGAGGGGGGTGTTTTGGCCTCTCAAAGGTGTTCGAAAAATATTTTTTTCTGCAAAGCTTAGTTGTTAGCATACTGTTATATGCAGTTTTGTGTGCTGAGTTCGAAAATGCATTCAGTTTAGCTAGATTCGCTCTGGATCGGGAGAAATTGGCGTCCAAAGTTGAGACCAACCCTTTTTCTTGACTGGCACTACTCGCTAGCATGACCATTAACCGCGGTGCAATGCAGTTTTTCTTACGTAGTTTTTGCTGCTGATTCCGAAAATAACTTTATTTTTGCTCTACGTTGCCTACTTTTGAGGATATCGGCATTTTTATGATTTGGGAACAAAACGGCTGCACTTGCTATAACATGCTCGTTTGAAAGGTGGCTCAATTCAGTCGCATCTAGAGTACAGAGCCATAAAAATTTATATCACCTAATGCAGTTTTTGCTGCTGATTACGAAAATGACATCTGTTTTTCAATCTGACTGCTTCTGAGCTACTTTTGTAACTTTTCTGCCCTTGTACTCAGACAATAAGTTATCTGTCAAATCTCGACATAATATGGTATCTATCTGCTGCAGTTTTCTCCGCTGATTCAGAATATTATCATATTTTTGCGCTACGGCCACTCTGTCGCAAGTTATGGACCTCCAAAGTTTCATTAAGAAACATGCCGTGAGAAGCCGTAATCCTAAAATAAATGTTCAGCATTCATGCACTTCTGAAATGAACCTTTTCTCAGTCAATAGTGTACCCGACCTATTTTGACCCGCTGAGTTCAAAAATGGCGTTTGTTTTAATCTATAGTTACTGGTTTTGGAGATATATGAATATTAATGCAAATTTGGTTTGATCAGTAATATCTCAAAATCAAACAACAATACAGAAAAACAAACGCCATTTTTGAACTCAGCGGATCAAAATAGGTCGGGTACACTATTGACTGACACAAGGTTCATTTCAGAAATGCATGAATGCTGAACATTTATTTTAGGATTACGGCTTCTCACAGCATGTTTCTTAATGAAACTTTGGAGGTCCATAACTTGCGACAGCGTGGCCGTAGCGCAGAAATATGATAATATTCTGAATCAGCGGAGAAAACTGCACCAGATAGATACCATACTATGTCGAGATTTGACAGATAACTTATTGTCTGAGTACAAGGGCAGAAAAGTTACATAAGTAGCTCAGGAGCAGTCAGATTGAAAAACAGATGTCATTTTCGTAATCAGCGGCAAAAACTGCATTAGGTGATATAATTTTTTATGGCTCTGTACTCTAGATGCGACTGAATTGAGCCACCTTTCAAACGAGCATGTTATAGCAAGTGCAGCCGTTTTGTTCCCAAATCATAAAAATGCCGATATCTTCAAAAGTAGGCAACGTAGAGCAAAAATAAAGTTATTTTCGGAATCAGCAGCAAAAACTACGTAAGAAAAACTGCATTACACCGCGGTTAATGGTCATGCTAGCGAGTAGTGCCAGTCAAGAAAAAGGGTTGGTCTCAACTTTGGACGCCAATTTCTCCCGATCCAGAGCGAATCTAGCTAAACTGAATGCATTTTCGAACTCAGCACACAAAACTGCATATAACAGTATGCTAACAACTAAGCTTTGCAGAAAAAAAAATATTTTTCGAACACCTTTGAGAGGCCAAAACACATACATGTAACAGGGGGGGGGTCTGGGGGGGTCTGCCCCCCACCCGACTTAGGCCAGACCCCCCCCCCCCCCGGGGACCCCCCCCCCCCCGAGACGATTTCACCGACCCCCCCCTCCGATTTTTCTGGCAAGTAAATTTTCGAGCAAATTTTTGCAATTTTTTACACTTTCACACACAAAAATTGCCAAAATCGCCTGCAAAACACCACTTTATAGCTGTATTTCAGCCCAACTTAGCGATTTTTGGCAATTTTTAACCAAAAAATTGCGATTTTTCTCGATTTTTGAGCGTTTTTTAGTGCCCACCCCCCTCCCCCAAAATTTTGGCTCAGACCCCCCCCCGGCCGGCGCCAGACCCCCCCCCAACCCCCCCTACCCCCATCGGCGGATGACCTGTTACATGTATGCCAAAACACCCCCCCCTCCCCCCCCTAACCGCACACTTTGGGGCGCTCATTTTGTTTGGCCAACTCATGCCTAACTTTTGTTAAAACATTAGCTTGGCAGGGCCTTTGCACAAAAAGTTATAAAGATTTTTCGAAAAAAAACGGAGTGGCATTTTGTGGAAATTTCGCAGTTTTCGGCGAATATCTCGGTAACCAGCTACGATCTGGAAACAGAAGTACCAGAAACTGAAAGGCCATTGAAACAGCTATAAAACCATATGCGAGTGGGGATCCTAGCTTAAGAAACGAATGAAGGGTGATCGTTTGAATGGAGGGTGTCAGAGCTATTAAAATGAGCCCGAGAATTGCTGCCGACCCAACTTTGAGGGGGTGTAGCTCCGGTTCTAGGGGGTTGCTGGTGGCCGGGCATGCACCGTTGGTCTTCGACTGTGCTCTATTTTAATAGATATAAATATCAGCCAGATCCGTGAGATGGCCCTGCTTGCCCCCTCTCTTCGCCACCAAAGCTGACTTTCTCGCAAAATGCATCTTAAATATCAGCAGTGGAAACGCCAAATTCGGTTCCCAAAGGCTTTTCAAATGAATTTTAGGCTAAAATTAGTGATTTCTGACCCAGTTTGTTAATACTGGAGCCACTACTAGTACTTGTATTTTTTGGTCGGGGGGGGGGGGTCCCTTAACCTGTCTCGGGGTGGGGGCGATGAGGGGGGTTTGGCCTTTCCAGCGGGGGGGGTAACCCCCCCAAACCCCCTAGTACATGTATGTTGGGCACTAAAAAATGCTTAAAAATAATCGTCAAAGAATCGATAATGGGCTCTAGAAACTGCTCTTTTTAAAAATGTGCTCAAAAACTACCTGCCAGAAAAATCGGAGTGGGGAGTCGGAAAAATCGTCTCGGTGGGGTCCCACCGGGGGGGGGGGGCAGCTGGCCTAAGTCGGTTGGGCGGGGCAGACCCCCTGTTACATGTATGCATGTGACTGCTGTTAGAGTAGCAGCCGGTATAAAGTCGAACAAAAGGATGTGTTCGTTCGCCTAAACGGCTGATTTCGAAAGTGTTCTTCAGCACCGATAAATGGCTGAACAGCGGCATTTTGTTTGTCGGTCTGGACGTCAGTCACCCGCCGCCGTTGTCCAAGGAGCAGGAGAGAAAAGGCGAACGGTGCAAAGAGCCCAGCGTGGTCGGGGTAATAATTAATTAGCGCTAATTAGCAACTAATCGTTAATTTTTGGTTGGTCGCTCCAGATCTGCGCTAACACCTTAGAGCATCCACTGGAGTTCACCGGCGATTACTGCTACCAGGAGACTCGCCGAGAGGCGGTAATCGATGGATTGAGCGAGTTGATGGTCGAAATGCTGAACCGCTACTCTGCCAATCATCAGGGACAGTTTCCGAGCGCCGTTATGTTCTTCAGAGACGGAGTGTCGGAGGGACAGTATCGCATGGTCGGTCGGTGTTAGTCATTGATTGACCATAGAGTGCTAGCAACCTTATTGTGGTTGTAGGTAATAAAGGAAGAAGTGCCTCAAGTGAAGGCGGCCTGTCGCAGAGCCTCAGGTTCGGACCAAATTAAACTGACTGTGTTGGTGGTGAGGAAACGCCACAACACTCGACTCTTCCTAGAGAATCCGGACCCCCGAAGGCCGGCCGCCGAGCAGAACATTCCGGCCGGAACGGTGGTCGACACAACCATCGTGCACCCCGGTCACACCGAGTTCTTTCTTAATCCGCACAGGGCTATTCAGGTGAGCTGGCTGCTTGATTAGTTTGCTTTTTTGATTGGTTGGTCTTTGGTTTGGTTTGGTTTAGTTTGATTTATTGATTTGTTTCATGTGTTTGCTTTTGATTGGTTTGGTTTGGTTTGATTGATTAATTGGTTTCTTTTGTTTGCTTTGATTGGTTTGATTTGGTGATTGGTTGGTTGATTGGTTTGGATTGGATTTGATTGATTGGTTTATTTGGTTTGGATTAGTCTCATTGATTGGTTGGTTTATTTGGTTTAATTGAATCATACACATGTGACAGTGGTCCGGGGGTCCCCACCTCCCGACTTAGGCCATAACCCGATCGAGGACCACCCGAGACGATGATTCCGACCCCTCGGATTTTCTGGCGAATACTTTTGTAACAATTTTTAAAATGACTAAAATCGACTGTAAAACAGCACTTTAGCTGAGCACTTTATTTGAGCCCAAATTAGCGCTTTTTAGGACCCAACCCGGTTCCCTAGAATTTGGATTCAGACTGCTGCCAGGCCACCAAGCCCCTGCCTCCCTATGGTGGATCACATGTGACGTGTACGATTGATTTTGTTTTGGAACTGAGTCTAATTGTCTGTTTGCTTATTAATGAGCCGGTGAGAATTGTTTGTAGGGCACTGCCAGAACCCCGAACTATGCATTGTTGTACGATGATAACCGGTTCAGTCAGGACGACTTGCAAGGAATCTCGAACGCACTAGCCTACAATCACCAGATCGTGACGCAGTCGGTCAGTCTGCCCTCGCCCGTCTTCTCCGCTCACGAACTGGCCAAGCGCGGCAAGGACAACTACAGAATACACTGGTAGCTCTTCATACATGTGCATGGTCGGCGGCTCAGGGAGGGACGGCCAAATCTGCGTGCGTATTTGCCTGGATACAGGTGCAAATTTTAGGTGGGAAATTCAAATTTTGGCGGGAAATTTGAACTTTGTCCAAAATTTTGGCTAAAAATACGAAGTTTTCGGTTAAAATTCAAAAATTTGCGGTAAAAATCAAATTTTCTACAAAAAATTGCCAAAAATCCACTTTTCTAATAGAAACATTGCCAAAAAATCGAAATTTTCCAGGAAAATTAGAAAAAATTTCGGGTTTGGTGCGTAGTTGCCAAAATTGATTTCTGTGGCTTAAAACCGCATCTGGAGGCTTTCTAGCAGCCTCTAGCAACGTTTGGTAGATTTTCAAATTCGTCCCCCCTGTCCCCCCCTGGGCACCCCCCATGCACATGTATGTAGCTCTTTCTACTCTTCTCCTCACTAGAGCTAAAGCCGCACATCTAACCGGTCGGCCGCGGCCGGAGCCGAAATTCAGGTCAGAGTATCGGCCACTCGGCAGACCTTTTGAGTAATGGCAGACAGGTGGGATTAAGAGGCCAATGGGCCCTTCCCTTCCTCTACAGTAATCCTTGCACTAAACAAAGAAAATGATGCAACTATGCGGCTGTAACAGTCAGGCACTTAACGCTGTTTATGGTACCGGCACCATATATATCGTGCCCCACATTCGCCCACAGTGGTGGTACCATATCGTCGCCACTATGGTAAAATGAGCCAAGTAACAGAAAGCTGAAATCGAGAAAATCGCCTTTTAAATATTTGTTACATTTTCGTGAATTAGCTTCAAGATCAGTTTAAATATTTTCTGACTAAAATACAAGTGCATAATTGGTGTGCAAAACATTGTGCATGCGTCACTTGTGCCAAATTAAGTCAGCTAACAGGAAAAGCACAAAACACTTGACTCATTTTACCAGGATCATCTGGTGATGTCCGTGCACATGCGTCTGGTTGCATGGCTGTATCTCCTGACACAGAGCGAATTTCGACTTCGTTCCTTCGCCAAAACGTTTTTAGGTGCTTTAGCTATAGCTTTTTGCGCTTAACTCCATTTTTTCCATTTTGTCACTTGGCTCATTTTACCATAGTGGCGACGATATGGTACCCCTACCTTCGCATTGGCACCGGTACCATATGGTACCACTCAGTTCAAATTTCGTACCATATATGGTACCGGCACCCATGGCCATGGGTAGGGGTACCATGCATGGTAGCACCACAGGCCGCGAACATGGGGGTACCATATGGCATACATATAACAGGTCATCCGCCGAAGGGGGGTTGGGGGGGGTCTGGCGCCGGCCGGGGGGTCTGAGCCAAAATTTTGAGAGGGCGGGGGTCGGGCATTAAAAAATGCTCAAAAATCGAAAAAACGCAATTTTTTGGCTAAAAATCGCTAATTTGGGCTGAAATGCAGCTAAAAAGTGCAGTTTTGCAGGCGATTTTGGCAATTTTTGTGTCTGAAATTGTAAAAAATTGTAAAAATTTACTCAAAAATTGACTTGCCAGAAAAATCGCAGGGGGGGGTCGGCGAAATCGTCTCGGGGGGCATCCGGGGGGCTGTCCTAAGTCAGGTGGGGGGCAGACCCCCCAGACCCCCCTGTTACATGTATGCCATATGGTGTCGGTAGTCGGTACCTTAAACGGCGTTAAGTGCCTGACTGTGTAATGCTTTTGGTTACCTTCTGTTTTTCTTTAGTATATACAGTATAGATCAAAAAAATGTCCCATCGCTTTTTCGGCCTTCACTCAAACGTTTCGTTCTCAGTCACTTCTTTACCGATTTGGCTCAAATTTTCAGCAAAAATTAACATGGTTGGCTAAATATTCTGCAAGTGTGGTGCCAAAATTCCGACTCATACTGGTTTTATGACCCGAAAACTAGGAATGAGGGTGGTCCACGCAAATTTAATTTTTTTCGGTAATACAAGGAGTACAGTCCTGAAACTTGCAGGAATGATTGGTGTTGCTATTGGGCATAACATACTAAGCGGGCAGCCCTGTAGCTCAAAGGGCACTAAAATGGGGGAATTTCAAAAACATGAGTGAAAATCCCATAGTTAAGAAATCTGCACCTTCTAGAATCTAGAATGTACTACAGTATGTGTCGTGTTGTTCTTCTACCAGAAATGCTGACCAATATCTAGAAATCATAAAAACATAAACGAGAAGAAATTAGGGGTTGTGGCTGATAACATCTAAAAGAGTGCTGTTTTTTTACAGTCTGAAATGACAAAATGCTGGCCAAAAAGAAATTAGTTGGCCAGAAAAAAAATGACCACCTGTTGCAAAGGTTTCAGTAGGATTTGGTCTCATTTTCAATCGTTTCAGTCTGAGAGAGGCTAGTGTTAGTACAGAGACGAGCCAGAAGCAAGAGATTGACTGGTCAGCTGTGACGCAGAAGCTGAGGATCAGCGGTACAAAGCTGTCGGCACACAAGTTCTGGGCCTGAGGCATATTTCTCTTGTTTCTTTTAGTGTATTTTTGCGCCTGTGCTACTATTTTGCAATTCGTCACTATTTGTTGTTGTTGTTGTCTGCGTCTGTGGCGTAGTGGTGAGCAATGTCGGCTCCCATGCGGCCAGCGTGTGACACATGGTGGAGTTCGGTCGGCCCCGGTAATTGCCTTGCATGTGGCCCTTCGGGGTTATTGCTGCGTCTGTGGTGTACACGTGCATCGTAAGCAAAGTTTTTTTTGTTTAAGTTGCAGTTATTGTTCGATCTCGTGTGTTCTCAAGTTTGGACGGTTCTGGTTGTTCTACTGTTTCCTGTCGAACTTTGGTGCGTCGGTAGATTTCCAGTCTACTGATTTGTTTTGTTGATGTACAGTTAGTCAGTGCGGTGTATAGATTAAGCGTACTAATCTAAGCGAATGTAGAGTCACAACTAGAGGTTTGTAGAGTCAGTCGCTGTTAGCAATAGTAGAGTATATACAGAGAGTTTATTCATGTGTATATTACAGAGTTATTGATTGAGTGAAGTACTGGTTTTGCTTGTCAAACATTCTTGTCACTACTGAGAAATAAAGTGAGCAACTCTGGGCAATTCGCTCTTTCGTGACGGCTTCGATTTGCCGCTACTGTCTTGGGCAGTACGTATTTTCTATCGCTGCTGACTATTTACTTTGATTAGTCGTTTGTTATCAATGTATGTACGTCGTAAGGAGATTACTCTATCTGCATGCATGGGATAGGGACCTCGGGGGGGGGGGGCAAAAAAGTCTAAAAACCGCCTATTTTGCTTTAAATAAGCAAAAATTTTCTCCCTCCGGGAAGGGGGAGGGGTATGGATGACCGAGGGGGTGGTATTGGCCGCCGAGGGGAGGGGGTTTACCCTCGGCCCATGTATGTCTATCTGGCCTTGCTTGTATCCCCTGGTACATATTTGGTTAGCTTATTTTTAGCTATTTTAGCGATAAAATGGGCCTAAAACCTTGATTTTATTTAAAAATTGGAGTTTTTTGGCTTACCATCCGCTCAGCCGCTGCTACCCCCTCAGGGTTTGAAACTTTGCTACCCCGTCATCCAAAATGCTAGCCCATGTCTGGCTACATCGATTAACTGTGAAACGAAACGCAATCTTTCTCCAGGTAACTGCGCACTGAACCCCGAGTTTTGGCCAATTTTCGGTTAGAACTTCGATTTTTGGACAATTTTTTGTTGAAAAACTGGTTTCTTTCTAAAAACCGAGTTTTTTTCGAAAGTTTGCGAATTTTGGCAAATTCTTGCGCCAAGAGCCAGAACAACAGCCTGCCTGTTCCTAGTACTTAGCTGCCGACTATGCACTTGTATGATCTATTTCTGTGAGCGTTTTCCTTTTAGTCATGGATTCCGAATTTCAACAGTTGTCTTCAAAATTGATAGGCTCTGGCTACGTCGAGCAGGCTGCCTCTGCGTCTAACTCATTCGAAAATTCTGTTCACGAGCTGCTCAGGCATGTAAGTGCTGCCTTATTTATTCAGGTTGTTTGTAGGTCTGAGAACACCAACCTGCAGCAAAGAATCGTTTTTGTGCTTAAAGTTCAAATAAGTTTTGCAGCGAAAACTACCGCGCACAGGGTGGCCGGATTTGGCCGTCGAAAAATTGATGTTACAACTGGCCCAAATGGATAGCAACAATTTTCCACATCAAGTACTCTAGAATTAGTGCCGGTTTTTGATTGGTGTTCAGCTGTTTTTTAGGTGGGAGTTGGTGAGAGGGAGGGCAGAGTGGTGTGTCCGATTGTATCAAAGCGACATTGGAACTTGTCGCACGGAATCGGACGATCTGGTGACGTCACGGCTGTGCAACCGAAAGCCGCTGGCTCCTCATTGATTAACCAGTTGTGCAATTCTCTTGTGCTCGATGCCATTAGACTGGCTGGTTTGTTTTATTACAATTTAGCGAAAAAACCCTATAATTTTGCGCAGCAAAGTAACCGGCTAAGTAATTGTACGTATGTTGTTTGACTACTTGTTTTACTGTAGCGTAGATTTTCCTGCTCGTGTGCTGGTATTAGCCGGTGTAGAGTTAAATGGGAGTAAAGTCGGTCGGTCGGTCGGTCGGTCGGTAAAATATCACAGGCTAGTTACTGGTGTGCTACTTAGAAGACCAGGGTCTGTAACTTTTATTTATGCTACCGGTACCAATGCGAGGGTAGGGGTACCATTATGGCACCACCACAGGTCCCGAACGTTATGGTACCGCTATCCTAGGTACCGGCACCTTATATGGTGTCGGTACCATAAACGGCGTTAAGTGCCTTACTGTGTAATGTACAGGGGGTGTAAAAAAAACAACCCAGCAGAGGTTTTGCTGTAGCAACCGCAAATCTCAACCGATTTGAACGAATCCTGCTTTAAATGAAAGATAAATAAATTCTTGAAAGACTGGTGAAGGCCCCATTAAGATACGATGCTTAGTTCCTGAGATATTTTCTTTCAAACTCAAAACAGAGATTTTGGCAGTGAACAAGAGCGATTCCGTTGCACTTCACAACAAAACGGATTCCTACTGCTGAGGGACAACAAGACTTTTATAAATGAAGTAACCAAGCATGTGTGGCACCAGAAAAACCTCGTTACGTTAGCCCTGAGCAGTAGGAATCGGTTTTATTATGAAGTGCAACAGAATAATAAAAATCGCTCTTGTTCATAGCCAAAATCTGTTTTGACTTTGAGTGCAAATATCTTAGGAACCAAGCATCATATCTTAATAAAAGCTTCACCAAACTTTCAAGAATTAATTTATCTTTCATATAAAATAGGACTCACTGAAATCGGTTGAGATTTGCGGCTGCTACAGTAAAAAATCTGCTGGGTTGTTTTAATCTCTGTTTTGCACTGCCAAAATGTCTGTTTTGACTTTGAAAGCAATTATCTCAGGAACTAAGCAACGCATCTTAATAAAGGTGACACCAGTCGTTCAAGAATTTATTTATCTTTCATTTAAAGCAGGATTCATTCAAATCGGTTGAGATTTGCGGTTGCTACAGCAAAAAATCTGCTGGGTTGTTTTTTTTGACACACCCTGTACTTGTTGTTAGCCTTTTCGAAACTACTGTTGCACTGTTCTTTCAATATTAGACAGTCTTAGTTTAGGCATCAGATCATGTGAATGGTGTTTTGTGGTGCCGACAGCCACTGGTATGGCGATAACTCTCTGTCTGCTCTCTCTGAAACGCAAGAACCCGGTAGCCAAATACGTGATCTGGTCTAGAATCGACCAGAAATCTTGTCTCAAATCCATTACAGCTGCCGGTAGGTCAATTCTCTTTTTATCGTCACCAATTATTCCTCCAGTTTAGGACTGACTCCGCTGGTTGTGGAACAAGTTCAGGTGGACGGCCTGTTACGGACCGATCTGGCATCTATGGAAAGGCTGCTGAAAGAACATTCAGAAGATAAGAGCGTGCTTTGTATCTTCACAACTACCAGTTGTTTTGCGCCAAGATCCCCTGACAGGTTGGCGTGAAATTTTTGTCCGTTGTTTATTGTTTGTTTTTGAGTTCTACTGTCCTTTCGTACAGCTCAGGACACCCCACGTTTTCTTCAGAACCCTTCAATGGGGTAGCCTTGCCCTGCCGGTACCGTTTCCGTCCTTGGCCGTGCGCAGTTTACACGATACGTGTGCATCGAGGGTACCAGGGGTTAGTGGCACAAAAAGGGGGCTGTCATCCGCCGATGTGGGAGGGGTTGGAAGCGTCTGAGCCCAAATGCTAGAGGAAGAAAACGCTTAAAAATCGCAATTTTTGGCCAAAAATCGCTGAAGCTGAAAAGTGCATTAAGGATACATTGAAAAACAATCAATGTTGGTTTATATCTGTCCTGTCGGGTTTTACTTACCGATAAAAGTAGTTCAGTTCAGTTCAGTGCTGTTTTACTTGCCGATTGTAGCAATTTTGGTGCATGAAATTCTAAGCTGCAAAAGTTTGCTGACAAAATTACTTGCCAGAAAATCGGAGATTGTCGGAAAATAGTCTCCGAGGTCTCCGATCGCGGTGGTCTAGCCTAAGTGACGTGTAGACAGGCCCGGGTCCCCCTGTCCGGTCACCTGTATTCTGGTAGCTAGTGCATTCAGGCACTTAACGCCGTTTATGGTACCAACACCATGATGCCGGTATCTAGGCTAGTGGCACCATACGTATATGGTACCACCATACATGTACTAGGGGGGTTTGGGGGGTTACCCCCCCTGCTGGAAAGGCCAAACCCCCCCCCTCACCCCCCGAGACAGGTTAAGGAACCCCTCCCCCCGACCAAAAAATACAAGTGGTGGTAGTGGCTCCAGTATTAACAAACTGGGTCAGAAATCACTAATTTTTAGCCTAAAATTCACTTGAAAAGCCTTTGGAAACCGAATTTGGCGTTTCCACTGCTGATATTTAAGGAAAATCGGTGTTTTTGAAAGCTCTTTTTGTCATTTTTTGCTTGTTTTTAGCTTTAAAACGCTATTTGGCAGCTTAAAATAGCGATTTTTAGCGTCCTTACTGAAAAAAACGTGCTAAAAACGCATTTCTAGGCGTTTTGGAGCTTTTTGAAATTTGGGACCCCCCACCTGGGCGAACCCCCCCTCGACCCCCCACCTGAGGAAAACCCCCCCTACCCCCCTCCCCCCAGGTCGGCCCGGAGCTGTTACATGTATGGGTACCACTCTGTTCAGATTTCGTACTAAATATGGTAGTGGTGCACACATGGGCAAAGGGGGGGGCTGAGGGGGGGTTGGCCCCCCATCAGGCTCTGATCTACCCCCCATCAGCCGGCCGCTACCCCCCATCAGGAATTTTTGGGAAGAATTTTGTATAGAAAATTATGATAGAAATATGCCTGGAATAGGCGTAAATGAGCTCAGAATAGCTAATTTTAACTTCCCTGATTTTCGCCAAAAATCGGACTTTTTGGCTTACCACCCCTCAGCCCCCCATCAGGCGCTCCTACCCCCCCCCCGCAGCCCCCCTCAGGAATTGAAAATTCTACCCCCATCAGCCGAAATGCTAGCCCATGTCTGTAGTGGTGGTACCATATGGTACTGGCCTGGCACTACATGGTACCACCACACCACAGTCCGCGAACGTGGGGTACGATATATAGCATACATGTAACAGGTCATCCGTCGAAGGGGGAGGGGGTTGGGGGTCTGGCGCCGGCCGGGGGTCTGAGCCCAAATTTTGGGAGGGGCTTGGGCACCAAAAAACGCTCAAAAATCGAAAAAATCGCAATTTTTGGCTAAAAATTGCTAATTTGGGCTGAAATACAGCTAAAAAGTGCTGTTTTGCAGGCAATTTTGGCAATTTTTGTGTATGAAATTGTAAAAAATCGCAAAAATTTGCTCAAAAAATTACTTGCCAGAAAAATCGGAGGGGGGTCCCATCCGGTGGGTCTGGCCTAAGTGGGGTGGGGGCAGACCGCCTGTTACATGTATGATATATGGTACCGGTACCATAAACGGCGTTAAGTACCGGACTGTAGTGAATAGGTCGATTGGTTTGGTACACACAGCGTACAAAAGGGGTTGTACACGAAATGACCCCCGTAAAATCGTATGGCGGGTGTTCCGACTCAAAGTGGCTGGCTAAAAACGGTAGCGTTCAGTTTAGAGCAAGTGTCCCAATTGTGCCGACAGTTCGAAGTGGCGCATTTGGTCAATAACGCCTACGGCCTTCAAAGCTCCAAGTGCTGTCACTTAATAGAACAGGTGTTGCTTTTATCGATTTTTATTCTTCTCGACTCGACAATTTACGGCCGCGCTTTCAGGCCTGCAAATTCGGTCGCGTCGACGTGTTCGTTCAGTCGACCGACAAAAACTTTCTAGTGCCGGTAGGTGGCGCTGTGATCGCCGGATTCGATAAATCAATAATGGATCGCATCGCAAAAACCTACCCCGGTATAGGTTTATTCAAGATTAAAGATTAAAGGGCAGCTGGGCCGATTGGCCGGCTACATACCACCCTACTACTATACTAATCTGAACTTAGCGCTCACGCTATCAAAATACAAGAATCAAGGTGCAACAAAATAACAGAAAAATTAACAAATGGAGGCTTTGGTCTTGGCTCTCCTAAGTGTGAGTGTGCGGTAGTCAATAAACAAATCACTATCGCCATTTTGGCGTCGGCAACGCAATTCAGTTCGTAAGTCAAAAGCTTTCTTTGCTTGCCACGGCGTCAGATCGCAACCAATGTAGACAGATGCATACTGGGGCTTTGCAGAAAGAACTCTTCTTTTACGTTGCATGATGGCCTGCTTGGTCACTCGGTCTTTCAATTCCACTACAACCTTAGGGTGCGTGTCCGTACCAACAGTCCGAATGTTCAAAATATTCATGCAGTCAATAGACAGTTCAGAAAACAGGTCGTTGACTAGTGAAGGGATGTCCTTTCTGTCTGTTGTTCGAGTGAAAAGTCCGTTAATAACGAGGTTTAGGCTGCGCCGCTCACGTTCTCGCATCTCTCGTTCCCAGTCACAAATACGCACCAGCTCAGAGTGCGCTTTGTCATAACAGGAGGAAGGGTTAGGCACCGGCAAGCCATTTCTAGCTGTTTGCAGGACAGATGCGTACGATCTCTTCGTCTCGAGAGTGGACAGCTTATTCAGATCGGCAGTGACTTTTTCAAGTTGATCCGAGAGGCAGGACACTTTGTTGCAGAGAGCAGAATAGTCATCGTCAGCAGGACCAGAAGTAGTCATCGTAGCAACTGACGGCCACTCCTCAGGGTCCATCATTTGTTTCGAGCGAAACCCGTCAATCAGATCGGAGCAGTCGGGGCAATGCAAGGCAATAAACTTGATAGTACGTGCAAGATGAGAGACCTCATCACAGTACTGAGCAGAGACCCTCGATCCCAGCAGAGTCTTTCCAAAACAAGGCTGACACAGAAACGCTTCTCCGCAGAAGGAACATCTGAAGTATTTCACAGGACAGGAAAAGATTTTGCAGCCACATTCGATGCAAGTCGACATTTGCAGAAATTGACACGCACAGCGATAAACTACAGACAGCGAGAGCGGCCCAGATAGAGCGGCCGCTCAACAGCCAGGCAGCGCGCACACTCCAGGCCGGTCCAGGCAGCTATAGGATAGCAGCGTGCCTCTTTTTATCGATTAATTTTGCCCTTCGCGTCTCTTTAGGCAGAGCGTCGATAACTCCTTCTTTGGACACTTTTATTACTTTGCTGCACTTGGGTGCCGACGGATGGAAGAGCCTGTTAAAGGAGAGAAAAGACAGGTTTGAATACCTGAAAGAAAGCTTGAAGCCAGTGGTTCGAAGACACAATTGCTCTCTCTTGAATTCCAAGCCCAATCCCATTTCGCTGGCTGTCAGTTTGGAGGTGTTGGACGCTGGCAAAGATTGGAATGCCGTCACAAAGTTGGGCTCCATGCTGTTTACGAGGTGTTGCTCTGGCGCAAGGTTGGTTCTGCCTACTATTTGCGTGTGCATACATGTAACAGATGGGGTCTACCCCCACCCGACTTAGGCCAGACTCCCTGGAGACGATTTTTCTGGCAAGTAATTTTTTGCAATTTCAGACACAAAAATTGCCAAAATTGCCTGTAAAACAGCACTTTTTAGCTGTTTTTGAGCCCAAATTTGAGATTCTTAGCGATTTTTAGCCGAAAAATTCAATTTTTTGCGATTGCCGAAAAATATCGTCAAAAATCGCTGGTTTAGGTTGAAATACAGCCAAAAAGTGCTTTTTTACAGGCTATTTTGGCAATATTTGTGTACGAAATTTCCAAAAATCGCAAGAATTTGCTCAAAATATTACTTGCCAGAAAAATCGGAGGGGTGTCCCATCCGGGGGTCTGGCCTAAGTCGGGTGGGGGCAGATCGCCTGTTACATGTATGGTATGTCTGTATTCTGTGGTAGTTTGAGTGCGAACAACAGGGATGCGTTCCCGGCCGGCCGGCTTTTTCCGTAAAATAATGGACAGGGTTCAAATGAGCCAAATTTAGCACTTTTCGGCTCTTCATAGGGGCCGTTCATAAACGACGTCGTTCCAGAGGGGGGGAGGGGGGGTCGGCTGAAATGCGACGATAGACGACGCACCAGGAGGGGAGGGGGTTAGCAAAAAACGACGTCGCTTTTTTATAAATTTTAGGGTACTTCAATTACATTATTTTCGATTTATGCACATTCTGTCAAACGTTTCTCCATACAGAAAAGCTTTCCAGAGTGGTTGTAGGGATTTATTCTATTGATTGCGCAGTATGGTAACAAAAAAAACGTGACAGTACTGTATGTACTGCCCTTTTATCGGGGGGGGGGGGGTAAACAGAAAACGACGTCGCCATAGGGGGGGGGGGGTTCCCAAGAAACGACGCAAGGCGATTTTGGGGGGAGGGGGGGTCCGAAAAATCGGGATTTTGGAACGACGTCGTTTATGAACGGCCCCATAGTTTTTCCGTATTCCGACTCAGTTTTTTAATCTTTAACTGATATATAGATTTTACTAACAAAATCAAGAGAACGAGGTCGAAAATACATTAATTTGTCGGAATAGTAGAGAATAGAATATTGGTCGAAACTGAAATCTCAAGAAAATACACAGAAATGCTCTATGTTTTTAACAAAAGATTGGCCCCTGCGCATCTCAGGCGAAGAATGCTATCGCTTAAAGAAATTGCTAACTTGTTGTTTGCTTCAAAACGGGCTTGCTAAGACTATGTAAGCTTGAAGATTTTAAAGACCTCAATCAATATTATTGGGTATTGAGGTCAATCCCAATACCAGTTCGCACTCTAATTCGTAGTTAATCATTGCATTGTTTGGTGCCGGTTTTGCTGTAAACTACCTACCATGCAGGACATTTGAGTTATTTATTATACAAAACAGGGTGGCCCAGTTATCTGTCATCGATCGATTTCGACTTGCTGCAACGTTTGTGTTGGTCAATCAGTTGCTCTGAAATTTTCTTACGCAACATGCACGAATCCTCAGAAAATTTTAACCCTCAAGTTTTGGTAATTCTGTCACTTCAACTACTAGTTATGCACTTTCGCATGTCCAACATCAACTGTATTGACGAATACAAATGTCACAACAAGTGGAAGCCGATAAAAGATAAAAGGGAAAACCTTGTACGTACATGTACACATACATGGGCCGGGGGGGTAAGGGGGGGGTATACCCCTCCCCCTCGGCCGGCCATACCCCCCCCCCTCGGCCGTCCAAACATACTCCATACCCCCCCTCGCCGGCTAACCCCCCCCACCCCCCCCCTCCCGGAGGGAGAAATTTTCGCTTATTTAAGGCAAAATAGGCGTTTTTTGGCCTTTTTTTCGGGGTGGGGACCCCCCCCCCCCCCGAGGTCTCAACCCCCCCACCCCCCCTCCGGATTTTTCCGGCCCATGTATGCATGTACAATGCATTTCTGCAGAGTTGTACCACGAGGCATTACGAAAACGATTGAGGACATTGTGTTCGAAGGTTGGGGCGCCCACACTTCAACTTATCCGTGCAGCTATTTGAACGTGGCAGCGGCAATCGGTGCGTAAATGACTTTTGCTGTGCCTGCAGGCAGTCTAAGCAGCTGGTTTGTTTAAAGGAATGACCGAAAAGGAAGTGGACACGTTCGTAGCGCGTCTGGACAAAGCGTTGAACTCTGTTCTAAAGAAGAAACCTGCTGCTGTCGGTGATGAAAATGATTCTGATGCCACCATAAATGGTTGTGCTACCGGTTCTAATTGATCGTATAAATGTGTAGTTTGCTGTCTCTGCTCTGTGATTTCGACTTGGTAATCGCCCAACTTAGTACTCCTTCTTACTATTTGTCTTTGTTGTATTAGCAGCAGCAAACAACGCTGAGAATAATAAGTGAATTAATGAGAGGGTGGTAAGTCTTTGCGTTTTTGTTTTTTTAGTTCGCTTTCTTTCGGGACACCCCGCGCTCTTTTCAGAGCCTTTCAATGGGGTTGTCGTGCCTACAAATAACCCTCCCCTTTGCTGCCTTTAGGTGCAACGGCAGTGCCGGTTCGGTTCCCATTTACCTACTAGCCATCACCGGCTTTCGGCGGTCTAGGTTGGGCTTTACGTCGACTGCTTCCATGTTCCATCGACCGGTTTCGAACCCACAAACAACCGCTCTCACGGATGCCGGGGCCGCCGTGACACACGGGATAGCGTAGACTACCCATGGCCAAGGCGCGAACGTTGAATTTTTAGTTATAGTGTACGATTTAATATAGTGTAGCCTACCTACAGTATTTTAGCACTGCTTGCTTAGTTATTGGGAATGACAACAGAGGTGCGAAATCGGAAACCGAATCTCGCAAATGGATGTACGACTGAAGTGTTGGAATGCTCAGATTCAGAAATAGACCAAAGCAAACTGAGAAGGCTGTTCAAATGGGACAACATTCTTTGGCTGACTGCTGCTGCTGCTCTCTTATGGTATTTCCGGGTCCCGTTTACTGTTCTCTATGACCAGCATGTTGACAGGTACAGACAACTGTATTCATACAGGATGTTGCAAACGGGGGGTGGGTGTAAAATTTTGTACCTGGTTGGGCCGCTGCTTAACCAGGGTAAGAAAATTTAGCAAAATTAGCCTTCAAAAACGCGTTTAAAAGGTATTCTGAGCACAAAATTAACAGAAAATACAAGTTGTGGTAGTGTAAATTGGCCTGGTTGGGCTTCTGGTTGAGAAAATATTGAAAATTCAGCCCTAAAAACCCATCAAATAGACAGTTGTAGTACATAATTCATTAGTTTCCCTTATTTTGACTGACTTTTTTCCTACCTCCACCGCAAAGGGTCCTCCTACATGCCGCCCGGGTACGCCACTGACTGTAGTATGCAAATTTCTAGATGACCTGCTATACTGATGAGTTGCGTGTGGAGAATGCGGAGTTGCGTCAGAAACTGGCTGCCCCAACCGCTACCTTCCCGTCTGCTGCCCTGGACCCTCTGACTGTGGCACAGGACATCTGTGAGAGACAGGAAAAGCAACTGAATCTGGTTGTGTTCGGACTGCCGGAAGAGAAGACAACTGACTCGGAGCAGAACGGTCTGGACAGAGCGATGGTAGAGCAAGCAGCAGATAGACTCAAACTGAACTCGTGCGTCGAAGGCGTTCATCGGGATGGCGTGAGAGGACAGAACAACAAGCCGCGACTTCTGAAAGTGCGTTTTACGGACATTCACAGTAGGCACATGTTTTTGAATGCCGGTGGTTTTAAAGCATTGCAGAGTGTATCGGGTGCTGAGCGCATTTATGTTAGGAAAGACATGACGTTTCTCGAGCGTGAAAAGGCCAGACAAATGCGCGGTAACGTTGGTGCGGGTAGGAATAGGCCCAAGTACGGTCAGCCGCCAACTAAGGTGCTCTCTAAGGCTAGAACTGAATCTGTGTCCGATGGCGAAGAGTTTAGCTCGGTAAACTAGAAGGTCGCCCAGATGCACAAAAATTTGGTGTAGAGATTTTTGCGTTTAATTCACAGAGTATTGTAAACAAATTGGTCGACCTTAAAAGTTTTCTGAGCTCTAAACTCAACAGTGTAGTAGTTATTTTTGAGACATGGCTAGGTGATTTACCATCGTCTGTGTTACCGTATAACGATGTTTTTTCTATTTATCGTTGTGACCGGTGCGGCAGACAAGGCGGCGGTGTATTGGTTATGGTACCGATCGACTGGCATTCATACCAACCTATCGCATCGGTTGTTTCTGACTGCTTTGAGGGCTGTTGGGTTGAAATTAGTGGGAGCGGGTCCGAAAAATTGTTGGTAGCTGCAGTGTACCGCCCTCCTGGAGGCTCTCCTGACTTGACTCCATTGCTAAATTTCTTAGATGCAGGTCTTTCTAGGGGCAAGCCCACAGTAGTAGTAGGCGATTTCAATTTGCCTGGAATAAATTGGAGTGATATGACTGTAAATGGAAGTGTTGACTCTAAAGAATTCCATTTCTTAGAATTTTCCATTTCGCGTGGATTAGAGCAATGTGTTCATTGTCCAACCAGGAACCAAAATATTCTTGACCTTTTCTTTTTATCCGATAAAGAGTTTTTAATTGATTTGTCTGTGTTAGAGCCATTTTCGACTAGTGATCATGAAATGATGTATGGCCACCTAAATGTAAAATTGTCCAATAACACCAAAATGAAAACAACTAAAGTCAGAAACTTTTTTAGAGCTAGGTATGACAAAATTGAACAAGCACTGGAAGTGCTAAATTGGAATGAGGTTTTTTATCCTTGCACAACTCCAGAGGAAATGTGGATTGCGTTTTTATGTATTATAAATCCATTAATTGCAAAGTATGTTCCTTGGAAATCAAGCTCAAAGAAAGCTAAAATACGGTGGTCCAGAGAATGTCAACGGCTTGAAGTTAAACAAAAAGCGGCCCATAGAAAGTACCGCCTTACTGGTGCAATAGAAGATAAACAAAAATCGCGCGATCTTGCTAAAGCTTTAAGAAAAAAACGTAGGGAAGAAGAACGCGACAGTGAGCAGAGGGTTCTTGCAACAGGTACAGATAGAGCTTTTTGGCAGTTTGTTAGATCTAAGACAAAATGTCGGGGAAAAAAATCCACCGATCAAAACTGATCAGGATCAAATTATTACCGATGAAAAAGTTAAAAGTGAGCTTTTTAATCAATATTTTGCATCTGTTTTTCAACCCAAAGACAAAGTGGTTTACTTCTATCCAGAATTGACACAGTCAACCTTAGAAGCTGTTGAATTCAAACCTGAATGGGTATATGCTCGTCTAATGGAACTGCCAAATAAACAATCCCCGGGTCCTGATGGACTTGGTCAGTTTTTTGTTAAAAAACTGGCTTTTCAGCTAGCTTATCCCCTTACTAGGATTTTTCAAGAATCTTTCAGGCTGGGAACAGTGCCACGTGATTGGAAGCTGGCAAATGTAGTTCCAGTTTTTAAGAAAGGAGCAGCATCTAAGGTTGGCAATTATCGTCCAATAAGTTTGACATCAGTTCCCTGTAAAGTTATTGAATCAATAATAAAGGATGAAATGCTAAAATTTCTTATTCAGAAAGGGTTGATTTCTGAAAGTCAACATGGATTTCTGTCTAGAAAATCTGCAGTTACACAATTGATGTTGTGCATCAATGACTGGACTCAAGCTATAGATCAGGGCAAATTTGTTGAGGTTTTTTACATGGATATTGCAAAAGCTTTTGATTCTTGCGACCACAACATTTTGTGTGCTAAACTTAGAGCATATGGTATTAAAGGAAATTTGCTGAGTTGGATCAAAGCTTATCTTAGTGAACGCAAACAAAAAGTGATAATCGACAGACAAATGTCAGGACCTGTTGATGTTACCTCTGGAGTTCCGCAAGGATCATGTTTGGGGCCATTATTATTTTTGATATACATAAATGATCTACCCAAACTCTTTGATAACAGTAGTGTAAAAGTTCGTATGTTTGCTGATGATTGTAAAATATATATTAATTTTCCAAAAGAAAGATATAATTTGGACGAATTTAAGGGTTGTATTGAAAATATTTTAGATTGGTGCGAAGCTGTAAAGCTTACACTTGCCTTGCATAAGTGCAATATTTTGCACTTAGGTGGGACAAATCCTAAACATCAGTATGAAGTTAGAGGTAATCAAATTGAAAGTGTTAATGAAGTAAGGGATCTTGGTGTCCTGGTTGGACTGGACCATAACTCAAATTTGTGTTTTTCGAAACACTGTCTTAAAGTTGCAAAAGAGGCTGCAGTGAAATCAAAATTGATATTTGCAGCTTTTTGTAGTAGAAATCCTGATTTTTTGCTTCAATTGTACAAAACGTTCGTCCGCCCAAAATTAGAGTATGCCACCCCAGTCTGGAATCCTTTTAAAGTGAAGGATATTAGGGTTTTGGAGAGTGTCCAGAGGTCGTTTACACTGCGGCTAAACAAAAATGAAATGCAGGGTTTCTATATTGACCGACTTCGAAAATTTGACTTGGAGACTCTAGAAACGCGACGTATTATCATTGACTTACAGTACGTATACCGAATTGTGTACGGACTGAATGATATGCGTTTTGAAGACTATTTTGAATGGGCTAAAACCATGCGTACAAGAGGTCATGATAAGAAACTGTATCTACCGGTTTTAAAGAAAAACCTCAATTGTAGAAAGTTCTCATTCGCAGTCAGAACCATCCGGCTATGGAATAATTTACCTAGTGAAGTTGTCAATTCGAATTCTCTTAATCTGTTTACAAAAAGAATTAGTAGCCTGCCTATGTTTGATCTAACTTCGGCAACATAAGACCATACGTGGTCGTCTGTATGCCGCGCCCAACATTTGTATTTCGTTCTTTTCTGTGTTTGGGCGAAATAAACTTACTTACTTACTTACTGTATTCTATTTTGCATTCAGACACCTGCTGAATGCTTCGCTGGCAGCTTGGACGATATTCTTTGGCATAGGTGCATTCTTCGTGCTTTACTTGGGCTATTGGAAAAGCATCCATCCAAGTCTCTGGATTAAACTCCATCCTCACCTCTTTCCTCTGGCCACGGGGTCATTCGTAGCTTGTTGCTTCTTGTAAGTTATCCTTTTGGACTGTCCGTTCGTCCGTCTGTCTGTCTGTCTGGTCTGTTATACCAGTCAGGCACTTAACGCCGTTTATGGTACCGACACCATATAAGGTGCCACATACATGTGCATGGTCGGCGGCTCAGGGGGTGACGGCCAGGTCTCCGTGCGTAGTTGCCTGGTTATAGGTGCAAATTTTCGGCGGGAAATTCAAATTTTTGCCAAAAATTTTTGCTGAAAATACGATTCAAAAAATTGCGATAAAAATCAAATTTTTGGCAAAAAATTGCCAAAAAACCACTTTTCTGACAGAAACGTTGCCAAAAAATCGAAAATTTTCAGGAAAATGTGAAAAAATTTCGGGTTTTTTGCGTAGTTGCCTGGAGGAAGGGTGCGTAGTTGCGTAGTTGCCAAAATTGATTTCTGTTGCTTAAAAACGCATCTGGAGGCCTTCTAGCAGCCTCTAGCAACGTTTGGTAGATTTTTATTTTCGTCCCCCTGCCCCCCCCTTACCAGCCCCATGCACATGTATGTGCCGGTACCAATGGTACCGGTACCTAGGGCAGTGGTACCATATATGCCGTTAAGTACCGTTAAGTGCCTGACTGTATGAGCTTTACGAAAAGCATAATTGTTATTGTAGGTTCGGTATGGCAACCTGGCCTGTCTGGGGTCTCTGGTCGATTCCGATTGTGATTTGTACAAGCATGGCTAGCGTTGTGATTATCGGCCTTTTTTGATTTGTTTTTATTTAATTTATTTTATGTACGAAGGCACTGTACGTTTGCATTGCACTTTATTGCTGCTGTTTCTTCGCGCCGTGATGTTCTTATAAATAGGTGTTTTAGTTGGTAAAAATGACGCTGTGATTTAGGTGCACTGTGAATGAAGCACTATAATTAAACTGTACTACTGCAGGTCGGGGCATGTAGAAATCTTTTTGTGTTCTATGTCCCATAGTTAAGCTTATCTATGAAGTTGATGGTACCAAAGGCCAGGCTTGACTGTCGGAAATATGCGTTTGCGGTACGCACTGTTCAGCCTTGGAATTGTCTGTCTGAGCATACGGTATCCGCTCCTTCATTGGCTTGCTTCAAGCGCAGATTGGACAAAGATGAAAACAGACTAAAAGTATTTTACTTGGCTCGGCAAAAACCGCCGTTCAAAGCGGCGTAGGCTTCACTTTGCTTTAGTGCTAATCTATTTGTGTTCTCTATCTATAAATAAGTAAATTCTGACGCCGATCCGATGCCTAATAAGTTGTTGCCGACTTTATTCGATGAGTGACCGCTATACGGACCGTCGCTATGGTTCAGTTAGCAAACTTATAGGTTGGCACTAAAAACGCTCAAAAATTGCAATTCTTCGGCTAAAAAACGTCAGAAATCGATAATTTTGGCTCAAATACAGCTAACAAGTGCTACAGGCGATTTTAGTATTTGTGTGTTTGTAAAAAATCGCAAAAATTTGCTCAAAAAATTAGTTGAGAGAAAAGGGTCGGAAAAATCGTCTCGAAGGGGCAACTGACACCTTCTTAAATCGGCTGACACTTAGAGATAAACATTGCCGAGTTTTTACTAATCACCGTATGTACAGTAAGTACAAGAGAACGGAAAAGTCACCAATTCAGTAGTAGCACATGCACCAAAGCTATAATACAGTATAGATCAAAAAAATGTCCCATCGCTTTTTCGGCCTTCACTCAAACGTTTCGTTCTTTACCGATTTGGCTAAAATTTTCAGCAAAAATTAACAACATGGTTGGCTAAATATTCTGCAAGTGTGGTGCCAAAATTCCGACTCATACTGGTTTTACGACCCGAAAACTAGGAATGACGGTGGTCCACGCAAATTTATTTTTTTTCGGTAATACAAGGAGTACAGGCCTGAAACTTGCAGGAATGATTGGTGTTGCCATTGGGCATAACATACTAAGCGGGCAGCTCTGTAGCTCAAAGGACACTAAAATGGGGGAATTTCAAAAACATGACGAAATATGACTCTTCTTCGTAAAACCGGCAAAATGACGATTCTAAAGATTTTCAATTTTCAAAAAACGCTGCAGGGATGGTTTCTATGGTGTGGAACAGAGCTTAAATATCAGGTTCATTTATTTGTCGAACTTCCTGCTACAATCTGTGTTGATTAACAACAGATTTAGTGCTTTGATTCTAGAAGGTGCAGATTTCTTAACTATGGGATTTTCACTGATGTTTTTGAAATTCCCCCATTTTAGTGCCCTTTGAGCTACAGGGCTGCCCGCTGAGCATGTTATGCCCAATAGCAACACCAATCATTCCTGCAAGTTTCAGGCCTGTACTCCTTGTATTACCGAAAAAAAATAAATTTGCGTGGACCACCCTCATTCCTAGTTTTTGGGTCATAAAACCAGTACGAGTCGGAATTTTTGCACTAAACTTGCAGAATATTTAGCCAACCACGTTGTTAACTTTTGCTGAAAATTCGAGCCAAATCGGTAAAGAAGTGACTGAGAACGAAAGGTTTGAGTAAAGGCCGAAAAAGCGATGGGACATTTTTTTTATCTATTCTGTAGTATCAACTTCCATCATGAGCAAGGCCATGAAAGCAGCGAAACAGGATCTGAGCACTTTTCCTTCACTACCTCCAAATCGCACTGCACAACTTTGCGTAGTAGTGGTCACTGTAAGTGTGCTTGTCTTGCCAGTTGTGCTTGTACTAGTGGTAGTGGTGGGTTTGGGTTGAAGGGCCGCTCCATTGCACTCGTTTCCAGTGTTGCAGCAGCAAACCGAATCGTTACAGCTCCCACTCTCAATCGCACTTGTGACACAGATATCCAAGACATCGCAGCCCTGTTTCACCAAACTGCCCTGCTTGTCAAACTGACTGTAGCAATAGTGGTTGTGTGGCGGCTTGCAGGCTTGGTTCTCTCGAAAATCATTCGCAAAACAGGTGCCCAACTCCGGCTTATACTCCTTGTCGTTTTTGTTGCAATCTTTCAGCAGACAGCAACAGGCCACATTCACCGACACTTTGTCAGGACCGGTGTAGTCAGCCGTGCACTGGTAGCGGAATGTCAGACCCCTCTCACTCTGGTCCCAACGCCAGATTTGGCCCCGTACACACGGGTTCTCTCCATCACAGCCGGCTCTGACTAGGTTGTTGCGACTGTCATACAACTGGACACAACCTACACTCTTCTGCAAACTGCACTGCTCTCGCTGTTCAGTGTCGTTTGACTGGCTGTGGGTGTAGCAAGAGGTCACTGGGAACAGATCATAGATGTTGCAGTTGTCAGTGTTGCAGCAGCAGATGGATTTGGGCGGATTCCTTGTGTCTCCTTTTTCCCATTGGCAGGCCTGGTTACCGACTTGGTCACACTGAGCATCCACAGCAAAACCTCCTTTCGCATGCCATTTATTCGATTGACTTCGATCAAACTGCTTGTAGCACCAGTGGTTGTCTGCCTCCGTCTCCTCAGAATAACTGATTTTCTTGTACCATTGTGCAGGATCAAAGCAACTGTGCACTACAGGTCTGGTCAGGTAGTTGCAGTTGGTCTCTTGGCAGCAGCAGACAGTCTTCACAACGTAGATTCGGTGGGGGATGCATTGATGCTGTTGTTGATCAGAAGGCACAATCTGCTCGCAAAGATTGCTTGTGTCGCAGCCCTTGTCCTCAAGATTGGGCACTCGGTCAAAGAGAGTGAAGCAAAAATTGCTCTGACATGTTACTGAGCCACTCATCGTCTGACAAGTAAGATCGGTGCTTACTGGGGCTGCAATTGCGCGCAAAACAAACAACAAGCATATAAACATTTTGAATGAACAGAATGGGCTACAATACGTTGTATGCAAATTTTTGTTTACATCTCCAGTTTGTTGGCAGACACTCGCCAAATTGATTGAGTATGTACTGAAGAGAGTTTTACTGCAAGAGCACACTAACAAACAATGACAATGGGAATGCAGAGGCTGAGTATAAATATCCTTCATCACTCTCCCTCTCCCTCAGACGAGCGTCGTTGTTGAATCGGGGCTACATCTGCGCCTGACGACCATCCGGAAACACGAGAAGTAGGAGAGCGGGAACCTTGAGAACTGGGAGAGGAAGAGAGACCATAAGGGATGACGTTGACAGCGCCATCGGACCGGTCCAATGGATCAGGAGTGACATTGAAATGGACCTCTTCGCCAGAGAGTAATTGTGGAGAGAGCACAGAGGATGCATGAACGAAACAGTCTTGGTGAGTGTCTGAACGCGTGATGAAGCCATAGTCGATGAGGGGATTGAACCATCTGACGGTGCCGGAAGCTCGTGAAGTGATAGGGGAGGGACAGTGATTGGCGAACTTGGAAGTGGGGCGCACACGAGAATGGGATGACTTGAGCACAAGGCGATGAATGGCCGGTTGAACTGGAGACGCAGGAGTAGCCTTGCCAGGAGCAGACTTGGTAGGGGAGATAGGTTGCGGTTGCATACAGCAGTGACGGGCAAAGCGGCCGACTTTGTTGCAGCTGTGACATCTGGCTGGGAGGGTTAACTGTTGGACAAGCCTGGCTTTGGAACTGAAGAGGGAGATGAACGATGATTGAGAGAATTGTTGATTGCCTGCTCGGTGTTGTAGTACTGACAGCTTCTGTAGTAACCGAGTAGATGTCATGAGGCTGAGCGGGATCGGAGAGGTGGAGAATCATGTGCTTCTTTATAGGGGAAGAGGTTGATGAACGCGGCTGCAGCGATACTCTCCGCGGAAGGAAGACGGGCCAGTTGAGACTTGAAGTGATTGGCAAGCTTGACCACGTCTGGATTGGGCGGATGTTGAAGCACATAAGGTGAGAGCAACTTGGATGGGGGACTCGGCCGGTTGTAGGAGAGGTTCGAGATGAGAAAGTGCGGCGTCAAGAGTTGTAGTCTGAGCATCCAAAAGTGAACGGAACTGTTGTGTTGTCAAGCAGGAGTATCAAGAGCATCTTCGAACACTCTATGCCATGGGAGACCAGATGTTATTATTATTGTGATTCTCCGTTTTCAATTTTCTTGTTACACTTTTGAATTTAGATTATGAATTGCTAGATATTTGATATCCATGCATTTTACAGATACAATATTTAATGGTGCTTGCTTTGACTTAAAGTTAAAGTGTTTTCTCTTTTTGGTCAACACTGTGACTACGTGCTCACTGACGCTGCCTGCAATTTAGAAATCGACTTCTGAGATCTATGCTTAAGGGGGAGTTGCACGAAGGAGGTGACGTTGGCAGACTAGTGAGCAAAGGAGATTCGTTAGCCGATTGATCGAAACGGTAGACTGTGGGACACGGAAGAGTGATGGCGAGTTGTGGCTGAGCAGCTGGAGGACGGTCTTGAAATGTGGCGAGAAGTCGCTCGTAGCGGTCGGTTCGGTCTTGCAGGAGACGCTGGAATCGCTCCTCACGCCGTTGGTTCTCTGCCACATACTATAGTTGGTCTTCTTCACGCTGTCGTTGTTGTTGTTGTTGTTGTTGAAGAAATTGTATGAGTGCGGATGATTGGTCAAGAGGATCGGCAACAGGAGGTTTGTTGAGATTGTGGAGACGCGACGCAGAAGGAAGAGGGGTAGGTTGAGGGTCGACTGAAGCATCAGAAAGGTGTGCAGGAGAATGAGACGAAGAGTGGGAAGTAGCGGGAGAAGTAGGCTAGGACTTGGGATTGATCTTGCGATGAGTAGAACGGCTTGTCCACCGAGTGAAACGAGGAGGGTTGGCTTTAGGTATGGTGTGCAACACAACAAAAGTTTGGTCTCGGCACCAATGAAGAGAGTTACTGCAAGAGCACACTAACTACTGTAACAATAGCAATGGGAATGCAGAGGCTGAGTATAAATATCTTTCAGTACATAAAATTCTTTGTTACTTTCAAATGTAATGAAGCTATGCTGACGATTTGGCCCAAAAATGTGCTGAAACACTGCTTTTTCCACATCCAATGGAGCAAAGGTGCCCGTCCGCATACCCTACTGTAACCCCTAGATATCTTTTTATCAATCGAAAGAGGAAAAAATTGCGCATCTTTTGATGTACAATGTATTTAATTGACGTTTCGTAGAACAAAAATTGCAGGTTTTTTGCTTTGAAAGGTTTGATGGCTGAAAAAAAATGCATTTTCGGCACCTAAGGCAAAAACGAATGGCACCACTAAATTCAGCGAGCATTTTTACGTATGTTTAACTATCTGAGGTTTTGTAACAAAAGAACAAAAATTTCTCACAATCTGGAACGTGAAAAGCTCGGTATCTCGACTACCAAAGAAGATAGGCGAAAACGGACTTCAAATTCGTTCTTTTCATGCCAAAGTACATCAAGAAGTCATAACATAATCACATGATTCACAACCAATTTTGAAATTTTTCATGCCTCACAAAATGGCCCGCTTTCTCGTGCAGAGAAAGCCAGCTTAGGATGTTCAAGCAACTTTTTTCGTGGGTTTGGCTGGTATCCAAATACGTTAAAATAGAGGTCAAACGAACACCATCGGTGCATATTCGAACATCAGTGATCCCCTAGAACGGTCCCAGCCACTTTTTGGCCAAGTTTTGGAGCTCTGACTGTCTCTGCTGAATAAGTCTGCACATGGTTCCATATGTTCCACATGGCTCTAATCCACGCTTTCGGAACGTACCGGTTTAGCGAGATATTGGACAAAAACTGAAAAATTTCCGAAAAATACCACCTCATTTTTGTTCGAAAAATCGTTATAACTTCTGCCAGTTATGCACAGCCCGGTAATATTTTAAACAAAGTTGCAACACTAAAGGCGAAACAAAATTGATATACTTCTAATCGAATTTGAAGGTACTGCAGGTGTTTTGCGATTTGAAGACAGTCGAAAAAAGTTCTTCAGTCAAATGAATAAAAAATCAAAACTGAATCAAAAAAATCCAGTCATTCTAGTGTAGTTTACTCGCTCCTTCTAGTTCGGGAGTTATTGACCTCCAAATTCTTGACAGATGATATATCTCAAGTTACCACTCATTAGCATGAGTGAAAAGCGTGCTAGAAAGCTGTTTTTCTTATGCAGTTTTTGCTGTTGGTTCCGAAAATAACAATATTTTCTCTCTGCGATGCCGATTTTGGAAGATATGGCCATTTTAAAGATTTGCGAGGAAAATGTCTGAACTTTGCATACCATAGTTGTTTGAAAGTGACTCAGTTCAGACATATGTAGGACATATGCAATTTCCTTTATCGAATGCAGTTTTTACGCTGATTTTGAAAATGCGAGCCGTTTTTTCAATATGACCACTCCCGCGTGAGTTATTGCCTGCTGATGCCCTGTCATTCACATTGTAAATTACTGAACAAGGATATGCATCAAATGCCTCCTATTACATGTAGGTGTAGTTTTCTTCGCTGACTCAGAATATTAAACTATCTTTCCAGTACAACCACCCTGTCGTGAGCTATGACCTTCTAAAGTTTTATCAACATCCATGGTTTCTTTCTGGAGGGGTAATCTTGAAATAGACAATCATTGTTCCTGCATTTTTAAAGGAATTATGTATCAGTAAATAGTCTACCTATTTTGAGCCGCTGATTTAAAAAATTACCCTAGTTTTACTCTAGGACTACCCAATGTTCTCATACAACCCTCCACAGTTACGACACAACAATATGACTGAATCCTAAAATCCATAACCTGAAGAAGAGAGGTAAGGTCATTTTCGCCTATGCTAAGTTGACTCTCTCGCAAAATGCATGTTAATTATAAGCGCTTTATTTTGCTGCTTTAAAATTGCCATTTGTAGTCCTTCAGGACGGACACCCCCACCTGGCAGTGGCAGAAAAACTCCTTCTCCAGCCCCGGACTAGACCGGGCCTTGCACATGTACTGTATGCTTCTGATTCTGATCTAAAGTGTAAATGTTGAGATCATCATAAATATTTTATATTCAGTAGTAGTTAGTTTCGTTCACACTTTCTTAAACCGGCTGACACCATTAGAACTAAACTAAACATTGCCGAGCTTTTACATAATCACAGTATGTACAGTTAGTACAAGAGAACGGATGAGTCACCAATTCAGTAGTAGCAAATGCACCAAAGCTATAATATCAACTTCCATCATGAGCAAGGCCATGAAAGCAGCGAAGCAGCATCTGAGCACTTTTCCTTCACTACCTCCAAATCGCACTGCACAACTTTGCGTAGTAGTGGTCTCTGTAAGTGTGCTTGTCTTGCCAGTTGTGCTTGTAGTAGTGGTAGTGGTGGGTTTGGGTTGAAGCGCCGCTCCATTGCACTCGTTTCCAGTGTTGCAGCAGCAAACCGAACCGTTGCAGCTTCCACTCTCAATCGCACTTGTGACACAGACATCTGAGACATCGCAGCCCTGTTTCACCAAACGGCCCTGCTTGTCAAACCGACTATAGCAGTAGTGGTTGTGGGGCGGCTTGCAGGCTTCGTTCTCTCGAAAATCATTCGCAAAACAGGTGCCCAACTCCGGTTTGTACTCCTTGTCGTTTTTGTTGCAATCTTTCAGCAGACAGCAACAGGCCACATTTACTCGCAGTTTGTCAGGACCTGTGTAGTCAGCCGTGCACTGGTAGTAGAACCCCTTACCTCTCTCACTCTGGTTCCCTCGCCAGCTTTGGCCCAGTACACACGGGTTCTCTCCATCACAGCCGGCTCTGACTAGGTTGTTGCGACTGTCGTACAACTGGACACAACCTACACTCTTCTGCAAACTGCACTGCTCTCGCTGTTCAGTATCGTTTGACTGGCTGTGGGTGTAGCAAGAGGTCACTGGGGACAGATCATAGATGTTGCAGTTGTCTGTGTTGCAGCAGCAGATGGATATGGGCGGATTCCTGGTGTCTCCTTTTTCCCAGTGGCAGGCCTGGTTGCCGACTTGGTCACACTGCGCATCCACGGCAAAACCTCCTTTCGCATGCCATTTATTCGATTGACTTCGATCAAACTGCTTGTAGCACCAGTGGTTGTCTGCCGCCATCTTTTCTGAGTAACTGATTTTCTTGTACCATTGTGCAGGATCAAAGCATCTGTGCACTACAGGTCTGCTCAGGTAGTTGCAGTTGGGCTTCTGGCAGCAGCAGACCGTCTTCACAGCATAGATTCGGTGGGGGATGCACTGATGCACTTGTTGATCGGAAGGCACAACCTGCTCGCAGAGATTGCTGGTGTCGCAGCCCTTGTCTTCAAAATTGGGCACTCGGTCGAAGAGAGTGAAGCAAAAATCGCTCTGACATGCCACTGAGCCACTCATCGTCTGACAAGTAAGGCCGGTGCTTACTGGGGCTGTAATTGCGCACAACACAAACAACAAGCATATAAACATGTTGACCGAACAGAGTGAACTACGATACGTTGTATGCAAATTTTTGTTTACTGGTGTACCATCATGCTCTACCGTGCGCTGTGTTGTTTAGCGTTGGTTTTTGTGTGTGCCAACTGTATGGACTGTTTTCTGGGCTCAGAGTTCGGTCGCTTGACCATTGAGACTTGCGATACGAAAGCTCGATTCTGCTTTATCAGACGCCTTGAGAACAAAGCTGTGGATAATGAGGGAGATCCGTTGTGGGGCTGCGATTGGAACAACGAGACTCACACTTCAGTCTATCATTGTAAAAAAGACCACCAACTGCTGAAAGCTAACGGAGACACGGTGTTCTGCTGCAACAGAGAGGATATGTGCAACTTCCAGTTGCCTGAAGACGTGTTGGCTTCGATTTAACTGCTTTCAAGCCTCTCGTTTCGTTTGTACTGTGTGAAAATGATTAGAGAATAAATGAAATCACTATTCACATCGTTGTCAGATAGCGTGACCGCTCCTGCTGTGCTGTGTCTTTGCTAAGATTGAAGCTAGCGCAGCGGCACAATACAGATAGCTATGTACATAAAGTATACAAGATCTGTATGTAGCATGTGTGAGAGTCAGAAGCCTGAAAAACAGAATACTACCGTTCGACATCAACTTCGCTTGCCATCCAAAAGTGTTGTTATTCGAAGAAATCATCCTGGTATGCTTGTACTACAGTTGGTAGGTAAGGTAGTAGGTACTCCAAATTATCAGGTACGTTCAGGTTCAGGTACATACCTACCTGAAAGTTTAATCTTAGGTTCAGGTTCAAGTACATTTTGCAAAAGAACCCAGTTGTCAGGCTCGAGCTCAGGTAGTTGTTAAATTGTATTGTATAAAAATACGCACGCTTGTTGCTTCTGTGGGGCTTCGCATAAATACCTTGGCTTGGCATAATCGATTGCACTAGTTTTTTCATGATTTTGATTAATACGAGTGGTATAAATACGACCAGTACAGTACAGTACAGTACGTTTCAGCTTGGAACTTTGTAGAATATACTGGCTTTTGTATACCAGCGATTTGGAATATTTTTCTCGATTTTTACTATGCGATAGAATGCAAAGAGATCGCGCTACTTTTTCATAAAATAAAGGCGCTGAATTGAGAACTGTAGGGGTCAGATCGAACCTGGAAGGGGTCCGGAATGTTTTTTGGCCTCTGAGATGCTCCAGACGTCTCACCCGCTCAATCGACACCTCTCCCTTCCGCTTGCCACCTACACAACCTTGCCGACACTCCCATCCAACAACCAACAACAAGTAGTTCTACAACAGCAAGAACAGCAACGCCAACTGATGCATCAATTCATGGCAGCTCACCAGCCACTTCTGAGCACTCTCCAAGAGCGCCTGTCTGCACATCCCATACTGTCAATCTGCCGCGTCCAACCACCTACCGCGTCAACCACACCTGCAAGGACATCACCTTCACTACATGGTCAGAGCAAGTCCTTCACTTCATGCAATGATCTGGTCTCCCATGGTGTAGAGTGTTGGAAGATGCCCTCGATACTCCTGCTCGACAACAGTTCCATTCACTTTCGGATGCTCAGACTACAACTCTTGACGCCGCACTTTCTCAACTCGAACCTCTCCTACAACCGGCTGAGTCCCCATCCAAGTTGCTCTCACCTTACTTCAACAGCCGCCCAATCCAGATGTGGTCAAGCTCGCCAATCACTTTAAGTCAACTGGCCCATCTTCCTTCTGCGGCGAGTATCGCTGCAGCCGCGTTCATCAACCTCCTCCCCTTCTGGATCAAGAAGCACATGATTCACCACCTCTCCGATCCCGCCCAGCCTCATGACATCTACTTGGTTACTGCAGATGTCAAGTATTTCAACACCGAGCAGGCAATCAACAATACTCTCAATCATCATTCGTCTCCCTCTTCAGTTCCGAAGCCAGGCATGTCCAACAGTTCCCCTCCCAGATGTCACAGCTGCAACAAAGTCGGCCACTTTGCCTGTCAGTGCTGTTCACAACCCGTCTCCCCTACCAAGTCTGCTCATGGCAAGGCTACTCATGCGTCTCCAGTTCAACCGGCCATTCGTCGCATTGTGCTCAAGTCACCACGTTCTCCCAATTTGAAAATCGCAATTTTCAATCATCGCCATTCTCCAGTCGCTTCCCCAGTTTTGGGCGCAGTCAGATGGTTCAATCCGGCCTATGGCTATGGTTTCTTCACGCGCTTCGATAACAACCGAGACTACTTCGTTCATGCTTCTTTGCTCCTTTCACCTCATTCCTCTCAGTCGGCTCTACAGTTGTGCCCCAGTGAAGCAGTCTGTTTCGACATTGCTCCAGATCCCTTTGGCCGGACTGACTGTGGAGTCAACGTTCTTGGTTTCTCCTCCGGGCTGGGGATGTCCAAACAGCTTCTCTGATGGTGATCCTACCTCCTCTCCTGCTCTCGATTACATCGTCAGGCACAGATGTAGCCCCGATTCAAGAACGACGCTTGTCTGATTCCGACTATTGTCGAATTTTGATAGCGTCGGAAACCTACTTACTATTGCTTTTGCCCAAGTACCGTTTTACGGTGTCTATGCCTTGTAAAATTGATTGATTGATTGATTGATTGATTGATTGATTGATTGATTGATTGATTGATTGATTGATTGATTGATTGATTGATTGATTGATTGATTGATTGATTGATTGATTGATTGATTGATTGATTGATTACCGGACACCACAGCTGCTGGTACTGTACACCATAAATTGGTGTACTTGTAAGTAAGTAAGTAAGTTTATTCCCAGACATACACATGTACAAAGTTGCATGTAAGTACAAAGTGACGATAAGAGCGATATGAGTCAAGGAAAAGGCATTGAGTTAGCCATATAATAGCTATTTTATAACCCAAGCCTATCTATTAGTAAAACACGTAAGATCTAAGCGACTGACTGCCTCTTTAAAGATTTTAACGGATCGGGAATGGACCACATTATCAGGTAAACTGTTCCATATCGGGACAACTCTAGAAGCAAAAGAAAAATGTCTTGTGTTAGACCGTGCTCGTTGAACAGATAGTTGTAAAGAGTGGCTACGAGTTACAGTTTGGGGTGCTATAGAGAAAAACTCTTCGTATGACATATCAACTATGTCATGAAGCAGTTTATAGACAAATACAAGATCGGCTTGTATTCTCCTGATGTCCAAATACTGTAAGCCCGTAGCTATTAGACGAATTTCATAAGGGAGAGAACCAAGCCCAGGTATCTTAGAAGTAAAGAAACGCTGCACAGATTCAATTTTCTGAATATCTCTTGTCAAATGAGGGGACCAAACTTGGGTACCGTATTCTAATCTAGGACGTACGTAAGTTTTGAACATTTTAATGAGAAAATCAGGATCCTTTAGTTCAAAGCACGATAGAATAAGATTGCCCATAACGCGAGCCCTATTAGTAACGTAATTGCAGTGGGCTGTAAATTTTAGGTCGGGAGTAATCAAAACCCCCAGATCCCGAACACATTCAGAAGTGGGAATGATTGTGCCATCAACTGTGTATTCGAACATTGAGTTGAGTCGGGGATACAGATGTAGGACTGAAGATTTATGCAATGCAATATTCAATTGCATAGTCTTAGCCCAATTGAACACCGCGTTTAAATCATCTGAAAGTACATTATTGCCAGTTAGTGTAGGGACGGAAAAATAAATTTTGGAGTCATCAGCAAACAGTTTGATTTTGCTGTGCTTTAGTACTTCAGGAAGATCGTTAATATATATGAGAAATAGGACTGGGCCCAAGACAGAGCCCTGAGGCACACCTGATTGGACTGGAATCCAATCAGAGCTGTATCCATTGATACAGACCCTTTGGGCACGGTTATTGAGAAAGGCACTGAGCCATTTCAATAACTGGCCACAAATGCCATAAGCTTTCAACTTTTGTAGCAATTTCGGATGGCTTACAGTATCAAATGCTTTAGCAATGTCAAGATATATAACGTCAACCGGTATCCGCTGGTCCACAGAGATCGTCCAATCATTGACGCAGCTCAAGAGCTGACCAATGGTTGAACGACCTGCTAGAAAGCCAAATTGCTGCTTTGAAATCAAAGCAGACCGAACAAGAAAATCAAGCAATGTTTGCTTGATCACTTTTTCCATAAGCCTACAAGTTGTACTTGTAAGACTAATCGGTCTGTAATTCACAGGAATACTGGAATTGCCAGACTTGTAAATAGGCGTAACGTTGGCAGTTAGCCAATCACTTGGTAAGGTTGCAGTAGCCATGGATACCCTCATGACAGTGCATAAGGGTTCACACAGATAAAGTGAAAGTCGTTTCAGAAAAACGGTAGGAATTCCGTCTGGACCAGCAGATAATTTCGGTTGTATGTGTTCTAATAGATAGTACAAATTTTCAGCAGAGAACTCGACTGTTGAAAGCCTATTGGGAGTCCTATTGGGAAAGTAAAGTTCAACCCCATTATCGGTTGTAAAAACGGAACTAAACTGTCTGTTAAAAACTGTACATTTATCTAAATCAGTAACTATGTTAGAGTCATTAGTTCTTAAAATCGGAATAGAGGGACGACATGTAAGTTTTTTATTTACGTACGCCCAAAATGATCGGTCGTTATTGTTTTTGAGTACCGATAATTCGCGGTTCAATTTATCAGTTTGACAAGAGCGCCGAAAGTTTAGAACAGCAGATTTCCAGAGTGCATGTAATTGGTCTGAGTTTCCATTAAAAGATTTAAACCGTCGATGTAGCCGTTTTTGTTTCAGATATAGTTTACGTGTAGATACGCTAAATGGAGAAATTTTAGAAGTTTCCTTATAATTTGGTACAAATTCGGAAATTAGTGAGTTTAGAACTCCTAAAAATTTTGACCAAAAGTCGTGAATAGTTAGGCAGGTTGAAAATATTAATGGCCAGTCAACCCCTTCGAGAATACAAGCAATCATATCGTACTTTGCACGTGAAAAGCATTTTTGACAATGGTCGTTAACAGACATCCTATTGAAAGGTCCACACTCAAAAACAACAGAACAATGATCGCTACCCGAAAAGGGCTCAATAACTCTACAATTGGTAACTAAGTATGGCTCGTTATACAGTACCAGGTCTAGTATATTATCATTCCTAGTTGGTTCAGAGACAGTCTGGGAAAGTCCATTAGTAAGAAAGAAATCATACAGAGCACGCTCGACAGGTAAAGCGTTTGGAAAAGTCGAGCCAGACACCCAGTTAATTCGAGGTAAATTGAAGTCTCCAACAATCAGTGTTGGTTTATCCTCCTCAAGGTTTATCCTCCTCTACTTGGGTAGTAGATTGCCAATGTGGAGCTGGGTTGCGCCGTAACAATCGCAATTTAGATTCAGTTCAAAACACAGAAATAGTTCGACTCAACCAAGAACGCAACAGACTGCAAATCTCTGTCAGAAGACTCTCGCAATACGTACACGATTTGGAGAAAGCAGTGGAATTCAAAAAGTGAGAAAAGAATTTCTTTTATACAGGCGTAAGAGAGAGACTTTTGGTATTAGCCTAGAAAATTTGACTCTGAGAAAGCGGCTGAAAGAGTCGGAAAACCGGTTGAAAAAATTGCGACTCGAGCGCTGTTCATGCCGGAAACTGCCTGCCATTTCTACCAAGTAGGTAATTATTTGCTTCAGTATTTCATTAGATAGTACAAACACGATAAGACGCGTACACATGGTACTTTTCAATGTCCTACCGCTGACTAGATTAATGACCCATGCGAACGATTAGCGTTGACGGTCACCCTTGGCCATGGGTAGGGGTACCATATATGGTACTACTTCAGTCCCTGTGAACGTGGGATACCATATATGGTGCCACTAGCCTACGTACGTTAGTGTCAGTCTGCTGTAGTATAGTGAGATATACAGTATTTATTTATTTAGGGAACGGATTAGTCGCACTCGATCTGTTAAGAAGGGATCGGTCAACTCCCGAATCGAACAGTTTAGAAGAGATCACGCTGCTAAGAAGATTCAGAGAGCTTGGAGAGAGTTCTGCGATAGAAAAGAGGCAAGAGAAATTAGGTGGACTAATCACTACACGTAGTTTTACACTTAGGCGCTAGATATAATAGGGTGTGCAGTGAAAGGTCACTTGAAACGGAAGGCATATTTGGTATCGTCTGAAACTACAGAACCCCATTCAAGAGTTGTTGGTGGCAGTCATGTGAAGGCAGTGGTTGTTCAAAAGTCGCGCTCTTCATCGCACCGCAAACTGTACGTGCAAATTTTAAGAGACAGTGGTCTTTTTGATTATTTTCTTTAATATTCGATTCGATCTATTTTTTATATTACAAGTTTTTCATTTAGCCCATTTCTGCTAGGTATCTGTCGTAAGCTTGCGTCTCGTCGCGTCACGTCCTGTCCTTGGCCAACTGTAGTTTATTATCTCGAGTCTGACGGCGGCCCCGGCATCTGTGAAGCTGGTTGTTTGTGAGTTCGAAACTGGTCGAAGCCACTGGAGGTAGTCGACATAAAGCCCAAGCCACTGAAAGCCATTGATGGCAAGAAATGGGAATCGATTAAAGCTGCCGCACCACGTTTGTGGCTCAAAAATTTTGGTACATTACACCTGTAGTGTTTGTCAAGAGAGCGTAATCAATTTAAGAAATACATTTCGAGCAGTGGCGTATCCAGGATTTCGGAAAGGGGGTTTATAATTTTATGCCATGTACCGGCACCATATATGGCGCCCCTGCCTTCGTATTGGTACCGGTACCGGTACTATATATGGTGCGACTCTGTTCAGATTTCGTACAATATATGGTAGTGGTGCCGTATATGGTACCTCTACCCATGGTCATGCATGAGTGCCGGTACCATAAACGGCGTTAAGTGCCTGACTGTAAAAGTCATTCCGAGCTTAAATTTTGCAACAATTTTAGGGTTTAATAGTTTAAAGTAGCTTTCAAAAACGCATTTAAAAGGCATTCTGAGCACAAAATAGACAGTTTTAGTACATAATTCATTAGTTTCTCTATTTTTGACAGACTTTCTCTTCCTACGTACCTCCACCGCAAAGGGGGTGTACCCACCCTACACCCCCTTGGATACCCACAGATTTTGAACTACCGTACAAAAATGAAGTTAAGAGTGAATACTTAACACCAACGTAGATCTACTTTACTTTTTCGGCCGAAAAATTCGATCACATCGAAGTGAGCGAACATAAAAAATGCAAAAGAACAAGCAGAAGACGTATTTTACAAACACGTTCTATTTGATTTGCTTTTAGACGCCCAATCAAGGAGTTACCGGAATCATAATGCCACGTTCGAGTACTGTACGTACAACGTATTTTGTTTCTGTGGTAACCGAAAGTCTTTTCAGTGTCACTGAATCTTTCTGTGACGTCAAACTGTGATGCTTGACTGTTGAATCACCAGTGGGCGCCGTTGGTTTGATAAAAGTTTTGACTGTTATCAGCGAAGCTTCGGTTACTGCTGCGCCGCTGTATGCAAACACCAACTTTTAAAAGTGACATTGGTGCTAGGCGATGTTGTGTACCTAACTATACATGTAGTAGTAAAGCCTGTGCCGCCCTTCCATGGATACTTTAAGCCTTATTCTTCACTCTTTCTTACTTTTGTTGCTCTTCGCTTGTCAGGTATGAATATTTTAACGAAGCTCGCAGAAATTGCAGGTTAGGCGGACTCTAGACTGTATATTCTAACCTCTTTTTCTCTCTTCGCTTTATAGCTTGAACAGGTTTGTGTTCGTATGCGTGAAAATAAACACAGAACAAGATTTAAGAGGCGTTAGATCGATTTTGAAAGGTGGTACAAAATTTTTAAGAGGCCTGGTTGTAGGGGGCGAAAATGTTGCAAAAATTAGTTTTCAGAAACGCATTTAACAGGGGAGTCTGAGCATAAAATTTTACAGAAATCTACAATTTTAGTGCATAATCTAATTATTGCCGATCAAGGGTAGACTACTGAAGAACAAAAACACAAACGCGCCAACACACTACGAGCTCAAGTTTTTTCTGCTTAAACGTGTTCGTTCGTTACGTGTGGTCACACAAATTTGCGGCTATTTTAGGAGGTATGGTCAGACAGTTCAGGCAAGCTTTCCCTGAATCTAACTCAAACCAATGTTACCGGTGGAGGCAGTTTCGCTTCGTTAATTACTACAGAGAAGACCACAATTTCACTGATCATCAAGATACACTTCTTCACGGCCAAGTTGAATTACTTTTACACCTTCAGTCAGTAAATAATAAATGAACAGTTTTAGCCAAGACACCGAACCAGAAAAAACCATTGCAATCAAGGATGCCACTTTGTCCTATCAAGACATTGTGTGGGAACAGGAAATCGATACAAATGAACCGGTTTGATCTAGTTTCTAGATTTTGTAGACATGTTCGTGCATCTATTTTTTTTTCAATTTTAGAGTTTCGTATTCGCGAAAACCAGTGTAGAAGCTCAATATGTTAATAGTCAGTCTGGAAGAATTGAAACAAAATCAATATGCAACAGTCTTATGATTAGCACTGATAAATCGGTGAAGAGCATTCGTCAGATATTCAACTGCATTCCAGCTGGAAGCAAAGTTGGACTTCAGTACGTGCATTTTTGAAAATTGAGTCTTCGCATGGAATAATTTTTTGCAGAATCACCTACAACGTCCTGTATTCCTGCACAAACACCTCACTTTACGGCCTAAACTGCGCAACCGTCTGTGAACCTGTCAACACAAGCCCAATTTGCTACAGCTGTGGAATAAACGGCGAAAAAGACTGCTGTGCAGGATATACAGGTTTAGCGAAATTGTGTACCAGTGTGTACCGAGAGTTTCCAGGTGACAATTGCGACACAATAGGCACGGGAACGGCGGAGACAAGCACAACAAAGGTAGGTGGCAGCAGCACAAAGGCTCCCTCTACCACTTCACTTGCAATCACTTGCACTAGCACCAACTCTAGCGATTGCGACACTTGCAAGCATGTGAGTACATAGGCGGCTCTTTCCTCCTATTGAATCGGCGGCCCGTTAGGCTAAAGGTTTGGGTCGCGAAATCCATGGCTCCATAACACTCATTATTTAGTCTATTATTTGGTGATTTTTATACTTTTGACTTTCAGAACGAAGTGATATATTTCTGGTCGATGATTGGCGCGAGTGCGTTCGGCCTAGCCTGCTTGATTCTGATAATTATTCTCATTTTCTGCTGTTGCCACTATTACAGGTACTAAAGCGTTTATAGTGGGGAGCACGCATGTCTTTGTTTGCGCTAAAACCGTTGACAAAACTCGATCAACAAATTGCCGTAACCCAGAAGCACGTTTTCGGTTTAAGACACTCCTTTCTTTTTCAGAGATTCAAAACTCTCCGCGCTTGTGGTATACATTACTCTTTAGCAGTGTTTAAAAAGTTCTTCACAACCTTTAGCTTCACAGTTGATAGAGCCTAATTTTCTTTTTTTTCATGAAATGCGACTATTGAGATGCATTGGTTGGTGCGAATCACAAACAAGCGCGAGGAAACTCATTCAAAATTGATATACGAAACATTTTTGTGTGCTTTTCTGGTTGTCAGTAAACGTTTTCTATTTTCGCATGCTTGTTTGTCTTTCAATTCAATCCGTATACGCATCAAAACCAATTTACCATAGTAATAATGCGAATAAGTTTTAACTTAAAAATGGACAAAGTTTCCTACTATTTTCAGACGGTCCAAACGGTACAGTTACCCATACCATCCATCAAATCGACTGAACTACCGAAACAGTAACGTTGTTTACCCAACAAGAAATGGCACAAAAACCAGTAATGACATCGCCTTATACGAGCAGCCGTCAAGAACAGAACCAGAGGAATTACGCGTAGAACCTTTGGACCCGACACCGGAGCCATTTTACAGAAGACCGATGCCTCTGCCGCCTGAGAGTGACTCAGAGGAGGAGGAAGGAGCTTCTACAATAGCCAGCAGTATCAGGCGACAGTACAGTGTGCCTCAGAGAAACAGAGCTCGCCGACCGGCCGAGCCCGGATTTGACAGAGCCACTACAGTAACTGCTTACAGCAGTGTCGGGGTGAGACCTCGAGGTGATCCGCCGCCCTATGGAACTCCGGTTAATGAAAGACCGGTGTCTTATGTGTGATATTATTTCGTTCGCTGTTGGAAATGTACGTATTGTATGAAATTTCGTTGTTTATTGAAAAATTCTAATGGGCAATGAATGTAGAGTAAAAGTTCAGTCCAAGAATAATCTTGAATGGGTGTGTGTTCAGAATAGGTGGGCGGTAATTTGGTTCATTCGTGACTTCTAGGAGACGGTAAGACGAAAACAAAATACACGGCTTGACTTCAAATTCTGCTGTTTCACTTCAGGCAAAACCATTTAAGTACGGAAAGATATGTGTATTTATTTCACCCACAATGAAGGGGAGGGTTGTTGTTAAGGAGGCTGCCGGACCTTGTGTCTCTTCCTGCTCTATAGCAGTTGGCTACTCCTAGTCCGAAAGGACAAAAAGTTACAACAACAACAACAACAAACCACCCGTTTAATCTGTATGACCATTGTTTTGTTTCTTCTAACCAGCAAACTCTCTTCATTTGGTGCCGAGACCCGGCGGGACCCATATCGATCCGATCCGCTGTGGCGGGGGCGTACGATGTACAGCCCTACGATCAGACCTGCGCGGTCCATTTCGCGACCCCTGATATCGTTATCACGAACGCTGTGCCCTTCTTTCACTGCCAAGCCACTCCTAGATATGTTGTTGGGTGCCAGTCACTAGAGAGTGCCTGGCGTGGTGACGTCATGGTACTGTCAGATCCCAACGGCCGCCCGGCGGTATTCTCAGGCAGCTCCTGGTCCTGACGTCGTTGATCTTCCTTTCCTTCAACACACGCATGCTTTGGGAGCGGCTTTCGGTGCAACGGCAGATCCAGTCGGTTCCCATTTACTTACTCGCTGTAACCAACTTTCGGTGGTCTGGGTGGAGCTTTGTGTCAACGACCAACTCTTTGCGGCAAGAAACTTGAGAGATGAATGTACGACGTCGCGCACAGTGGCTTTGCGACCTAAATACTACACCAACCGTGCCGGCGGGACCCATAGCTTTCAGTACATAGATTTTTAGCGAACAAGAATGAAAGTAACAGTAAGGGTTGGTGGTTAGGTTACCTGATTAATCAATGAGGTGCGTCGGTTTAGCGTTTGCGCATGGACCCCCAACAAGAGTGAAAAGCACGTACGTAAACTACATACCGGAGGTTTCCACTTAGTACCCCACCCCACTTAATAACCCACTGGGATATTACATGGACCCTTGTTCCGCTTTATATCCCATGGGATATTACTTGGGGGCGATGTTTATGTCAAATTTGTAATAATTTTCTTTACACACGCATACTGTATGTATGATAAAACATTGTTTCGGTTAATATACCATGCCGTTTCCAGTTAATATCCCTGGGATATTAACTGGCGGCAATGAGAAACGTGATTTTCCGTGTTGTATCCCCTGGGATACTAAGTGCAAAACTCCGGTACGTGTATTTCGTAGTTTTGGAAGGATTTTCTGTGCACCAATAATTTTGCTTCCGCTCTACTTGAATCGGTTTTCGATTATTCACCTACAAACACCCTTTTACGCATATTTAGTACAGATTCACGAACTTGTTTTGCTGTTTAGCAGTCCACCTACTACTATTTATCAAGAGTTTGTGGTAGAAAAACAGCAGGTGTCAGCTCTAAACAAACAGGAAAATACTACATGTTTCCTGTCCGTCTGAAGATATACAAGCAGAGGAAATGGAGCAAAACGGCGTGTTACTTCCCAAATCGAAAACGTTCGAAGACGTTCTGCTAGCAATCAACCCTTTCGGACTATGGCAGCTTCTAATCCTGGCGCTTACGGTTTACTGTCAAATTTTTATGGCTATGACAAATTTGGTGGTGGTATTTTATCAAATTACGCCCGATTTTACGTGCCAGCTACCGGCGCCTAATAATTGGACTTTAGAGCAGATTCGAGCACTCAGGTATGTGCATTTTTTAAAGATTTGAGCATTTTGATATTTCGGCTAAAAATAGAATTTTAGCGCGCCGTTAAAAGAAGAGAACGAATATGAGAAATGCAAAATTTACGATCAAAATTATACTTGGCTTCTGGCAGAGGGAGGCTACAGAACAGCTCAAAATCGCCTGAACAATTTGGGAATTGCTCTAAACGAAACAGAGACTAGAAAATGCAACCAATGGACATACGATCGAACTTCTATGAGTGAAACTGTCGTCACACAAGTATGAAAATTTACCAAAAATATCATACAAAATAGGCGTTCTAGTGGGATTTGGTGTGCGACAAAATGTGGATGGTTGAACATGGAATTTTACTAAATTTCCTTGGCTTCTTCTTTGGCTCGCTTATAAGTGGATTCATTTCTGACAGGTATTATTTTCAAATTACCATTTAAAGCAATTTTTCGGTTAAACAATTTAGAGTCGGAAGGAAAGTAGCGATGCTTGGATCGCTTGTAATTACAAGCGTTTTTGGCACCGCTCTCAGCTTTGTGCCCACTTACACAGTTTTTATGATAATTCGATTCATCGTTGTGACTGGAAAAATTAGCGCTGCTTTAGCTAACTTCTGCTATAGTAAGCTTGAAGTCACCAATTTCGTTTGCGAATAGGAAATCGCGAAAATCATAATTTAGCTCTTGAATCTACAACAGGAAAAGCTAGAACTTGGATTGGAGGCTTGTTTTTCATCCCGTTTGCTTGTGGCTACTCCCTATTGGCTGCACTGGCCTATTGGACACGCGACTACCGTACCCTTAATCTGGTCTGTTGCGCTCCCTGCTTACTTCCCGTTTTGCTCTGGTGGTATGTACGGACGAAAATTGTTTAAACAAAATTTAGAGTTAGTTTTCAGCATAATACCCGAAAGTCCGCGATGGTTGTTAGCTCAAGGTCGAGTTGAGGAAGCCCGGAAGGTGCTGGAATCAGCAGCGAAAATTAATGGTCGTCCTATGCCGGAAATTGACTTGAAAGAAATCGCCAACGGTTTGAAGCAGGTACATACAGTGGGGTGCAAATATTTAAACGCACCTTGTCCTCTTCAAGAAAAAGTAACTTTTCGCTGATTTGTTGGAGGTAATCGGCAAATGTTATACACCGTTACATAGCTTGAGATCTTAACAAAAAGGTGGTGCAGACTGTGCTGCAATGGGTTGCGTAATGGTGAAGTTATATCCGGTCTAAGTCAATCTGTCAGAAGAAGGGTTAGCAAAAGTTTAAACGCACTTTCAAAATTCTACAAAATCTGGCCAAACTTCTTTCAAACAACGATTGTAAGAATACCTAAATACTAATTAATGAACAACAGGACAATTTTGATGCTTTGGAATAATTCAGTCGCACAGTAACGCAATTAATCGTAACACAGCTCATGATGGTCTGGTCTGTGTACAAAGTCTGCAATTCGAATGGCTTTGAACACTCTCGAACTTCTTATGGATCTGTAACACATTGAAACTGATAATCAGGCTAAAAAACTGGGTTTATGATAACAGAACCACGAAAACAGAACATTTTTTAATCAGATTAAGGTTGACAGATCATTACTGTTCCACATCTGTCACACTGAGGTTTAGTATTCTGGCCTTCTCAGTGTTTAAGCGACTGCAACCAACAAACATGTGTTAACTCATATGGTTTTTACATGTACTATTGTACATATATGGCATAGTTTTTTATACAAAAAAAAACGATGGACAAGATAAATACCTTCTTAATTCCAAAAAACGCAGCGAATTTGGCGCACTATTTTATAGCTCTTGAAGTACAATTCAGGAAAAATAGTTGAAATTCAGGAACAGTTTGACCGCAATATAAGACACTCCTCTTCTTAGCCATACCACAGACAGACAGACAGACAGACAGACAGACAGACAGACAGACAGACAGACAGACAGACAGACAGACAGACAGACAGACAGACAGACAGACAGACAGACAGACAGACAGACAGACAGACAGACAGACAGACAGACAGACAGACAGACTGTAGTTGAATAAGTCGAATTTGGTTGCTCATGCTTAGTCAAAGTCAAACTTTTTAGCATGACAAGCAAGAGCAATCGAAAAAGGAGAGCTTCTTCCATATTTTCAAACACAAAGTGCTAGTATTTCGCACATTTACTGTCTGGATAATATGGTAGGTAATTTAGAACTGTCAATTTTAAAGTTGAAGCAAAATTCAACTTTCAGGACTGTAAACACGATGGTTTATTACGGCTTGGCTCTGAACGTTTCCAGTTTCTCAGGAAACGTATTTATTAATAATGCACTAGCGGGAGCACCAGTAGAAATTCCAGCGCAGCTAATGACCGCGGCTCTACTGCATCTGGGCCGGAAACCAGCAGCCTACCTTTCATTGTTTTTCTGCGGCTTTTGTCTGTCAGTTGTGCCTTGGATTCCGTTAGGTAGGTCTGGAAAAAGGCAGAAATTTCTCGTCATCTGTTGCCTGTCACCGGTTTTCATTTGATATGGACGCGAAACCATATCAGATGAGGTATCACGCAAGAGTTCAAGCAATGTGATATGGTCAAAGACGAATCGGTCATACAGTCAGGCACTTAACGCCGTTTATGGTACCGACACCATATGGTACCCCCACCTTCGCGTTGTAACCGGTACCGGTACCATATATGGTACCACTCTGTTCAGATTTCATATCATATATGGTAGTGGTACCATATATGGTGACGGTACCATAAACGGCGTTAAGTGCCTGACTGTCATACATTTCTAAAAATCCATGACTCTAAAATCCCTACGCATTGAACTTGTTCTGAAGCGCTGATTCCAGATTTGAACTGGCTGAAAGTGGGCGTGAGTATGGCTGGGAAACTGGGAGTTACCATAAGCTTTTCTGTGATTTACGTTCACACAACCGAGCTTTTCCCTACAGTAATCAGGAACACCGGCCTGGCCACCAGTTCTGCTGTCTCTCGACTGGGACCAATGATTGCGCCTTATATTTCTGGACTCTCCAAATTGGTTGGTTTGAATACTTTGTTTAGTTGTCGTTTCAGTCAATCATCAAAACAGGGTATTATGGAAGATAACTTAGAAGCCTACAACGGTAAAAAGAACCCCTCGGACCAAAAACCTATTATTCTTTCTATCCATCAGCTGAAGTGCTATGCTAAGCTAAGCTCAGTAGGTTTTATGCCAGTATGTGATTGTTTAGTGTGCGGTTTTGTGTATCCATCCAGTTGATGTGTGGTCGTTTTTTTTGCGTTACTAGTCATAAACTTCCGTTTCGATACTTAACTAATTTGTACATACTTCTTTCTTCCACACCAAACCAAAGCCCCTTCCCTCCTTGAGCGGCCAGCTCTAAGGCCGGTAGCTGGTTTTGTTGACTAAACAATCAGTAAACTCGTTTTAGGGCAAAAGTTACCAATGGTTACCACTGCTGATTTTTGGAGGAACAGCTTTTTTAGGAGCTCTACTTACATTTGCTTTACCCGAAACAGTTGGTCGCAAAATGCCAGAGAAGCTTTGCGATGCAGTAGCTCTTGGAAATAAAAGGTAACGTTATTAATTACTATTTTATTATTTATGAACATATGTATTACGGTGCCGGTTCCCAGTTATCACAATACCACTTTGAATGGTATATGAAACAGGTATTAAAAAAAATAAAAGTGTAATAAATGCATTTCAGACCGGATCCTTCTCACAGAAGTCATTCAATCGTGGAACTGATGGACATTGATCCAACAGCAAAATAAAAGACTTTATAGCTGATTTTCTTGTGTGGTTGGTGGTAAAACGGGATAACACAACTTTGGACCTTTACTCAAAGACTGTTTAGTTCGAGTCAGCTTTCTCGAAAAATAAAACATACAACAAAGAACGAATGTACAGTACAGAAACACAAGACTGTTTACATAATATTCAGCACACTTCTGTGCTTGTGCGCTCGAAAGTTCAGGGGTAGCCCTTCGGGTAAACGAAGCTCAAATAATCACCAGTTGCACCCCAAGAAACACGATGGGTCTGGAAAATCACTTGCCAAGTAACCACCACTACCAACCATATCACAGTGCCAATCAAGGAATAGATGACGTCTAAAGCAGAATTATTACCCGTAAAATTTGTTTAGAAAATTGAAAAGTAGGTAATTAGGTAGGTACATTTTCGAATTTCTTTCTGCTGAGGGTAGTCGGGTTTTCTGAGAAAGGCATCATGTAAAAACCATAACACATTCACGAGCCAAAGGAACGGCAAAAGTGCTAGACCCACTGAAGAAAAAAACAGTTGAGGAACGGTTTTTAGTTTTAAATTTCGATCTCCGAACAAAAAAGCACCTCTGAAATACTTTCGACAAAGGCTGAGTTTCTCCTCGTCGTTCACTTTGCTTATATCCATAACGAGCCACAGTTGCTATCTAGCTATAACAAGGTATAACAAATACAATTCATTACCAACAAACCGATTTTTTTCACTCTATAGAAGCGGGGCGGCCTGTGTATCTCCGGATCAATATTTACCCGGGCGGTTAATTTACCAGAAATCAAACATAATTTACCCTGCCCTGATTGATTTACTGATCGCAGGAGGTCTTAGCCAACAGTAAAAAACGTCGGATCGGAACAGCAAATATTCTCGTCACTTCTGAAAATTGAGACTGATTGGTCAGACGTACTGGGCTGGGAGTAATCGTGTTTTTCAGTGTTTTTGCTTCGCTAATTCTGGAAGTCATTCTACACTCGTATAATGAATGTGAAGACCGTCCAAAGACAGATTCGGCGGCGGTCCTTGGGAGCAAGAAGAAATCAAAAAGATAATCCTCTAGATCCTATAACGTTTCTTTAACGTTTGATTTTCTTTTGTAATGGTTTGCTTGCTTTACTTTGAGTCGGTCTGTCTGTTTATTCCAACATTCCCCCATCATAACTCGGTGTGTCACTTACTGTTGATCAACAACCTTGTTTTGCTGTAAACCCTTTCTTTTTAGTATCACCCTGACCTTTTCTTGAAGAACCGATACAATACAAAGGAACAGAAAAGCATAACGTTTGTGTTTGTCTTTTTCGTTACATTAAAACTGGTTGTGCTCTAATAACTTTATCCGAATGTTCGGTTTTCGACGTTAGGTCAAGCGTATATATGCTTTTTCACTTGATACCATTGCAGAAGCTATAACAAGCTAAAATTGTATTTAGACCACTTTGGTACAGACCGCCTGACTCTGATCAGGAGATACCAACGACGCACCTATAGTAGCGACGCATCTGTTCTCGCCTCAAAAATAAAAAATCGGATGCGTCATAGGTTAGCGCTTCCCTCCTCTACCTTGTCTCTTCCGCACCTCTCCTTTTCTTTTTTACTCTTTTTACATAACAGAAAAAAACAGAACTCAAAAAACTAATCGCGCTGTTGTAAGAAACTAAACGCAACCAACATCTTGAATCCAGACAGTGAGCACCAAAATCAAAAATCAAATCACAATTTGACATCCATAAAATGGGGCCTCGATAAGTGGGACGCTTCCGTAAATGGGGCACCTACTTAAAAGAAATTGGAACGCCACAAGGACACTGAAAGGCTGATTTAACCTCCGTAAATGGGACGCTTATTGCTTTCCTTCATAGTGAGGGTCCCATTTATGGAGGTTCTGTTGTAGTAAGAGCACTGGTTGAATGGAATAACAGGATTGTGCTGACAATTTACTGAGTATTTCCGTTTTCTTCTGCTCGATTTACTGTTTCCAACTTTCCAACAGACGCTACATAGGCGATTTCACAAAACAGAACTGTGTACCACATCACACCGCCTGTCCGTACCGTATCGATTTTTCGAGTAGGCTATTTGGGCACGAGTCTTCTGTTACACGTCTCGCCTTATCAGGCCCGTATACAAATCGCCTCCCAAAAACGGAAACGGTGAGTACGTGCGGTACACAGGGTATACCAAGTTTTGCGGGTTTTCCATCCAATGTCACACATCGCCAACTCGAAAGTAGCAAAGTTGGAAAATCGCAAGTTACACAACAAGAGACGGGAAATATGCAGTACTACGGCAAAATGAAGAAAATGAGCCCAACAGCTCGTGCTGGAAATTGATAGCTTGTCGCAAAATTGTTTCATTCCATAAGTCGAAATACAAAAAAACTTAGTTTGTGCATGTCCATCCCTGGCAAAGGCAACCTAAAGCTGAAGAACTCGTATTCTGTGGCGTTCCACACACACTTGCCTTCCCAACCCATTTATCTACTTGTCATCACTGCCTTTCGGTGGCCTCACAGCAAACCTAAATCTAAACTAACATAGATTCAAAGTCGGGTTTATGACTGTAAATCGGGTGATTTTTATTTGAGCATAGATGTCAGAAGTCGATTTCTAAATTGCAGGCAGTGTCAGTCAGTACGTAGTCACAATTGTTGACCAAAAAAGAGAAAACACTTTAACATTAAGTAAAAGAAAGCACTATTAAATATTGTATATGTAAAATGCATGGATATCAAATATCTAGCAATTGATAAACTAAATTCGAAAGTGTAACAAGAAAATTGAAAACGGAGAATCACCAATGACTAATACTGCTAATACATATGTACTGTAATGGGGGTGGTAAGATGGGGAAATTATTTTCGGAGCCGTTATGTAGCTGGATTATCTTGAACGCGCTTATGGTTGGTGAACAGTAATAATAGAGTATAGATGGTGCATGTGTATCCGGTGAGGTTGCATGTTTTCCTAATTTCCAAATTGTTGGGAAGCATTTTCTATTTTCCAACTTTCCAACTTCTTCGGAGGGTGTGGCCTGTGTATCTCCGGATCAATATTTACCCAATATTTACCCGGGCAGATTAATTTACTAGAAATCGAACAAAATTTACCCGACCCGTTAGATTTATTTACCGATCGTCAGAGGCTTAGTAAACAGTAAAAAAAGTACGTCGGAACAGCAAAAATTCCCGTTATTTTTGAAAATTGTGACCGATTCGTTAGATGTACTGGCAGTAAACGTGTTTTTCAGTGTTTTAAAAATTCTTGAAGTCATTCTACATCTATAGGCCATTCACAATCCACTCGGTTTCTGTTTTGTGCAAAATTTTTCGATTCTTTTAGATCCGTTCGTTTCTAGCTACCGTACTCGACATAGTCTTTGTTTCTCAACACGAAAACACTATCTATCTACTACGGTAGCCAATTTTCAGAGATGAAATGGAAGTAGCGGCGCTGCTGTTTTTCGCTAAAAAGTAAGAAAACGTTCGGCAATAGTGGGACACTATCCCCCATTAGCGAAAACCTGCCTGATTTAAGCTGAGGTTAGATCCTAAAATTCCTAAAGATAGATCCTAAAGGTACGTTTAACTTCATCCCAAGCCTAATCCCCAATCAATGTAGAAGTCTAAAACTTGTTCACAGTGCTGAACAGAAGCTGGTACTTCCAAATTGGTGGGGGTTAGTGTCGATGTATCAAAATCGGAGCATCAGTGCGTCATGCATAAGTGAAATGCACGCTGCTTCCCTCGCAATTCTGCAGCGAAACCTAGCTTAGCCTGTACAGGGTATACACTCGTATAATAAATGGAACGTCGTGGCCGTTGTCGTCCGAAGACTGGATTCGGCGTTCCTTGGGGGCAAGAAGAAATCAAATAGATAATCTATCAATACGAAGCTGGTGAAATTCGGTCCAAAAGCGTGCAATTTCGCGTTTGTTGGGCATCAGAGTGACACACACACATGTCGCAGCGCTGGCGTACTTGGCAAAGCAAAAGAAGAAAGCACAAGTAATTTATTTTTAAATTTTTGGTTTGCAAATACAGTATAGATCAAAAAAATGTCCCATCGCTTTTTCGGCCTTCACTCAAACGTTTCGTTCTCAGTCACTTCTTTACAGATTTGGCTCAAATTTTCAGCAAAAATTAACAACATGGTTGGCTAAATATTCTGCAAGTTTAGTGCCAAAATTCCGACTCATACTGTTTTTATGACCCGAAAACTAGAATGAGGGTGGTCCACGCAAATTGATTTTTTTTTTTCGGTAATACAAGGAGTACAGTCCTGAAACTTGCAGGAATGATTGATGTTGCTATTAGGCATAACATACTAAGCGGAGCAGCCCTGTAGCTCAAAGGGCACTAAAATGGGGGAATTTCAAAAACATGACGAAATATGACTTTTCTTCGAAAAACCGGCAAAATGACGATTCTAAAGATTTTCAATTTTCAAAAAACGCTGCAGGGATGGTTACTATGGTGTGGAACAGAGCTTAAATATCAGGTTCATTTATTTGTCGAACTTCCTGCTACAATCCATGTTGATTCAGTGCTTTGATTCTAGAAGGTGCAGATTTCTTAACTATGGGATTTTCACTCATGTTTTTGAAATTCCCCCATTTTAGTGCCCTTTGGCTCAGGGCTGCCCGCTTAGTACGTTATGCCCAATAGCAACGCCAATCATTCCTTCAAGTTTAGACTGTACTCCTTGTATTACCGAAAAAAATTAAATTTGCGTGGACCACCCTCATTCCTAGTTTTCGGGTCATAAAACCAGCATGAGTCGGAATTTTGGCACCACACTTGCAGAATATTTAGTTAACCATGTTGTTAATTTTTGCTGAAAATTTGAGCCAAATCGGTAAAGAAGTGAGTGAGAACGAAACGTTTGAGTGAAGGCCGAATAAGCGATGGGATATTTTTATCTATATCTATGTACAGAGTATTCCAAAAGGAAAAGTAGCAATCGTTTTGGCAGAAGACTGTATCTGTATGTCATCACCATTGTCATATTTATACCCTAATAGCAAGTGATCCACTGAAGTTCACTTTGCTGGGTCCTTCCATTGGTGCATACACAGATCAGAATTTCATCACTGCTTGTACAGTCAGAGAAATAACAATAACAACAACAGGCTTATGGCATATAGCGCACCACTAGCTGCACTTAGGGCCGTGCAAAAATTACGTAATGATGAGGGGGGAGGGGGGTTCGCAAGATTACTAATATTAGGTGGGGAGGGGGTTGGGAATATAGGGAATTTTTTTAAAGTGCAGAATCACTGAGGGTATTTAATTGTTTTTACGTACAGTAAATGTAATGTAGTCCTGATTTGAAGCCATTGGGCTTAATTTTCTAATTCATTAGATGAACGCTTAGATTAGAGAATAGCACCGTTGGGAAAGTAAGCTTTCCCAATTTTTCAAATGCTAAATAGTAACAGCTACCTTTGACATATATTGATAAGAGTTTATGATGGTATAACAATTATCGACTCGATCTTTTACAGGGTCCATGCAGTTTTTTCAGAGCAAAATTTCCTGACCAAAGTCAAATTTCCCTGACCAATCAGAGTGAGAACAAGGGTGAGAGTTTTAAAAATTGACTGAAAAACGCATTTGAACGGCATTCTAAGGAGAAAATTTAAAGTTGTAGTAGATGTGGAAAGTCAAAAGTCCGTTTTCAAAAGGGTGGTGTGAAAGCCCTTTGGGCGAGAGATGATCTACTCTATCAAATTTCCCTGACCGACACCAAATTCCCGACCTTTCATACTCAATTTTTGGGTCCCGCACGAACTCGTTTTATGACCATTGATCATGGGTCAAGTGATATGGTAGCAGGCCTAAAATCTATATACAACACATTGGTTTCAACTTGAACAAAAAGCCACCCAACGATGGCTTCTTTCTATGAAAACTAAGACTAACGACAGTAGTAGTTGTAGCTATCAAAAGAAAATAAGAAAAATAATTGTTATGTTGGGGGTCAAATTATTAGTAATTAAGGGAGGGGGGGTCGAAAATTATTACGGGTTACGGGGGGAGGGGGGTCCGAAATGGGCAAAAACACCATTACGTAATTTTTTGCACGCCCCCTTACATACAAGTGCCTAACTATCTGAGGCCCGGATCGAAGGTGTGCATAATGGTTCTGGTAAATTGATTGTGTAACTAAGTGTTGGAATTACCATAGAGTATCCTTATTTCGCGGGGTTATTTAGGAACGTGAATCGAAATCTGAACTCCTAATTTACGTGCCATGACGCATTGTTCTATCAAGCACTCCAGACAGGGGGTGATTGCCTCTAAGCTGGTATGCCCGGCGGATACAAGCAAGCAGCAAGAGTTACCGTTGTGTTGTGAAACCAGCAAAGAACGCGTTTGCAATTCAAAGTGATTTACTCCGATAGGTTAATCTAAATCTTCGGTTTCTAGTCGGTCATGTATTTAGAAGACTGTCACTTCAAATTCAAAGCCGAACCAATCTAAATTGATTTGACCAATTTGGTACAACCGTCCAAACAGTGGACCACTTTACTGGGAATACCAACGACGCACCCTTCGGGAGGCGATTTGTTGGGAGATCACTCGAATTTCAAATTGAACACAACGACTGAATGTGTATCAAACGGCTCTAGATCTTATTATTATTTGACAATCAAATCAATACTGATCTAATAGTTCTACCCCAGATTATGCGTTTCGGCGTGTGGTCAAATCCGATAAACGGCCACAGTCGAATTTGCGTCAATTAGTGTGAAATACCGTAATGCACTGTAAAACGTGCGCACCCAAAATTGTAATTCTTTAACAAATATGACCACATCCGGTATCAAACAACTACTAATGACTTGTACATTATTGGTACATTAATTACATCCACAACCAATTACTGCATTTCATCTCAGATTACGCGCTCATCATATCGCCTTACTTCATCGATTATCGGCCGATTTCCCCCGCAACCCCCACTTACTAAAACAATAGTAGCATTCGAGTCCGCTGACAGTGTATCTCTCCACGGGGATTTGGGTAGGTATGACGATTAGCTATCGATTAAGCATAAACATAACAATATTCGTCCAAGCCAAGGACGGTGGCCCCTTTGAACGAAAATCATCACTATGAAAAAAAACAGAAAAAAGAAGTTTTTCTCAGTCATCTTTTGAAAGATAGCTATCAATTTTACTATGTGAGTAGGCCACCTTAGATGCATATTTCGGCGCATTTACTTTCAGAGATCCTTGAACAACAAATTAAAAAACAATAAAAGAATGAAAATGCGCGATTTCGACCTCCCTAACTAAAACAATCGCAGCATTCCGAGTCCGCCGACAGATATGTCTCCCCACGGGGATTTGGGTAGATATGACGATTAGCTATCGATTAAGCATAAACATGGCAATGATCGTCAAGCCCAAGGACGGTGGCCCTGTTTAAACAAAAAAAATGGCCAAAAATGTACACACTCAAAACACTAATCGGCGCAAGTAGTGATCTCCCTAGATTTGTACCCGCCAACAAACTCCGCCGTTGTATTGTGCTTGTTGTTTACTAAGCCTGCAAATGGAGGAATTGAAGCTAGAAGAGGCATTAGCACCATCGTCGACAAATCAAGCGGAGCAGGAGAATGACGAGAGTGTCAATAATAATAATAATGCGAGAGCAGACAAGAATTGTTCGTGGAACCTCAACTTCCTACAGGGCTTCAGCAGTCGGGAGGAGCTGCAGAAGTTTCTAGACGAGCATCATTCTGGGACCAGCCGATCTGTGAAGCAGCTCGAGTTGGCGCCGGACAGAAATGTACACGCACTACTACAAGTGCCGCCTGTTCAAAAGCCAGCTCAAGTGTCCTGTTTACTTTGTGGTCTGGTCTGGCGGCGTGCCAATATCGCGCGCAAAGTGCTCTCTGGCCATCCGACAGGTGGCGCTGCAATCGGCCAGCCAGAAGCTGCAGCACTCCAGCAAGTCTGACTGCTCTGGAGAAGCAGCCGTGCTACAGTGAGATTATTTGTCTTTTTCGCAGTCTGTCGTAGGGATTTTGGGGTACGGTGCAGCCAAAAAGGGATTTAGGGGTCAAAATCCGATAGTTTGGGGCCTACTGATTTAAGGCCGTCGCGGGCAGACATGGTCAAAGCCCATTTTACGCTGCCCCCTCAGGAATTTTAGGAAGAACTTTATATAGAAAATAGATGCCTAGAATTATTTGTAAATGAGCTCAGAATAGCTTCTTTTACTTCTACTGCCCAGACATGGGCTAGCATTTCTAGAGCTGAGGGGGGGAATTTTCCAATTCCTGAGGGTGGCTGAGGTAGGAGCCCCTGAGGGGAGCTCAGGCGGTGATAGGCCAAAAAGTCCGATTTTTGGCTGAAATCAAGGTTTTTTTGTCTTATTTTTCATTAAAATAGGCTAAAATAAACATTATGAGCTTCAATTTGCAACTAATTTAGGCAAATTTTTATCATAATTTTCTATCACAAAATTCTTCCAAAAATTTCCTGAGGGGGGTAGCGGCCTGCTGAGAGGGGTAGGTCAGAGCCTGAGGGTGGGCGAACCCCCTCAGCCCCCTTTGCCCATGTCTGCTACTGCCTAAGCACCGTTTTACAGATGTCTGGCTACTAAAAGAAAGTAAAGTTGATTGATTGAGATGCGCACGTAACTTTTTTCCGGCGACCGCTCTGGTGCGGGTGATTGGAGAGACATGCCCGCCGGGCGTCAAAATCGGGGTTGTTTGTTTACAGCTCAAGACCCCCCTCGCTCTTTTTCGGAGCCTTTCAATGGGGTAGCCCTGCCTACAAACAACGATCGCCTTGCTGAACAGCAGCGCCAGTTTCGGTTCCCATTTACCTTCTGGCCATCACCGACTTTCCGGTGGCCTGGTTTGGCTGCACGTCGACTTCTTCCAGTCGCTTCGGCTGGTTTCGAACCCACAAACAACCGCTCTCATTGATGCCGGGGCCGCCGTGACACCTGGGTTAGAGTGGCCAAAAGGCCTGAAAACGCTGCCCGGTCGATTTCTAAAATTTCGGTTTCGCACTTTATGCGCTACCGCTTGTGATGAATTAACAAAAGTCCGAACAACTTGCTGTCAGACATGGGCTAGCATTTCGGCTGAGGGGAGTAGAATTTTTAATTCCTGAGGGGGGGCTGAGGGGGTAGGAGCGCCTGAGGGGGGCTGAGGGGGTGGTAAGCCAAAAAGACCGATTTTTGGGGGTTGGGTTTACTTGGCCGAAATCATTTCGCCGAAAATCAGTTGGCCGAATACGTTTCGCCGAATGTTCAGTTGGCCGAAAATCAGTTCGCCGACTGACGATTCGCCGAATGTTCAGTTCGCCGAAAAGTTCAGTTCGCCGAATCAAAAAATAATATGTTCAGGTAGGTAATCTATGACCCTCAGACTTAACAGAACATCAGAGAGAGTGAAAAGGCCGGCCAAACCTGTTTGAAAATGGCCTGGGGGGCATAACTGCCCTCACTAGCAAATGGCCTGATCGACCAGGTCACTCTGCTTGTAACAGTCAGACGTTGTGTGCCGTAACTATGGTTGATGCGTTGATAAAAACCAGGCGCGGGTGTAGCACCTTCTGCCATGAGGGCCATGTTTACGTTGTGGACAAGAAAAGCGACGACGGTTTAACTGTCTACTGGAGATGCCGACGCCGAAGCGAGGGCTGTAAAGGGCGACTAATTTCTCGAAATGGATAGGTCAGTTTGCAACCCCAGGCGGCGCTACACCTACCCTCTTGTACCAAACTGAGCGTTTAGGTCGGTCGCGTATCTAATGAGCACAATCATGCGCCTGATCGTGCCAAGGTGGAGGTAACGCAAGCACTCACGGAAATGAAGGAACTAGCAACAGGAACGAGTGAAGCTACGACTGCTGTCATCGCACGAGTACACGGCGCAGTGAGCATGGCAGGCAGCGGCTGGTCAGATGCCCTCGTTCGGAGCGTGCAAACAGCAAGTTCGAAGAGTTCGTAAAGTGAAGGAAGCTGCACCGATTAACCCTGCCCGCCTGGCGGATCTGGTCATCCCTGGAGAATACACTCAATATGAACAGCAGCCAGGCGAATGTAAGATTCAATTAGTTGTTTTATTTTAGTTTAGTTTATTTTAGTTCCAAACAATTTTAGTTGTCCCCTTTCTGCTTTTCGATAGCGCAACAGATGAAAATCGAAACCCGCGGGACCGCGTTCTGATCTTCTCAACTGAAGTCCTGTATCTATCTTATAGTTGTATTGCTATCATTATGTACGCGTGTATGAAATAAAATGGCTGCGCCAATTGAACGAATCACATTAAACGCATGGGCAACCATTAAACATACCTGAACATATTATTTTTTGATTCGGCGAACTGAACTTTCGGCGGACTGAACATTCGGCGAATCGTACAGTCGGCGAACTGATTTTCGGCCAACTGAATATTCTGCGAAACGTATTCGGCCAACTGATTTTCGGCGAAATGATTTCGGCCAAGTGATCGTATCCCGATTTTTGGCTAAAATCAAGGTTTTTTGGCTTATTTTTCATCAAAATACGTTAAAATAAGCTATTCTGAGCTCATTTACACCTAATCCAGGCATATATTTATCATAATTTTATATACAAAAATCTTCCAAAAATTACTGAGGGTCGTAGCGTCCGGCTGAGGGGGTAGGTCAGAGCCTGAGGGGGGCCAATCCCCCCCTCAGCCCCCCCTTGCCCATGTCTGCTTGCTGTGTTGCAGACTGACAGAGAACATAAAGCGTCACCAACTGCTGTCAGTGTACCCCTCAGTCACTCTAGAGGAATTGACAGACTGGCAGACCAACGAACCCCAACTATTAACAGCGGCTCTGTCCGAACAATTGCCGTTTAACTTTCTGGTGCTTGGAAACCCCGAGCTCTCGCACAACTGCGGCATCACCACTCCCGTCTGCCGACCGTCGCCTGTTCATAAAACCGTTTCTCCGCCCCAAGACAAACCGTCCAAACAGAAACCGGTTCCTAGGAGCAGAACGGTGGCTAAGGCACGACTGCTGCTTCAAAGGGCCAAACGACGCAAAAATGCAGGCCAGGACCTGAAGAGTACGTTGGTGTTGCCGAAGTTGAAGATCAGACGCGTTAAAGAAGGCGATTCGTGGGAAGCTGAAATTTGTGAAAGCGTCAAGGAAGAGGTGCAGTGGTTGCCAGAACCGCTGCAGACTGAGTTGGCACGAATTGTCAGGTACTTGTACTTTTCTGCTTAATTCCTGAGATTTTTTGCCCTCTAAGTGATTTTGGCCATACATGGGCCGGGGGGGGGTAAGGGGGGGGGGGGTATACCCCTCCCCCTCGGCCGGCCATACCCCCCTCGGCCGTCCAAACATACTCCATACCCCCCTCGCCGGCTAACCCCCACCACCCCCCTCCCGGAGGGGGGATTTTCGCTTATTTAAAGGCAAAATAGGCGTTTTTTGTCCTTTTTGTCGGTGTGGGGACCCCCCCCCCCCATAGGTCTCAACCCCACCACCCCCACTCAGGATTTTTCCGGCCCATTTATGATTGGCAAGGAACAAGAGGGATTAAGAATCTTTTTGTAGCAACTGCAAATCTCAACCGGTTTGGATGAATCGTTTTGAGATAATTATGAAATTTATAAAGTGAATAAAGCGATTTTCTTGTTCCCGTGCATGTAATAAATTTTGTAGAGATCCTACTGCTGAGGCTAGCAACGCTTTACTGGTTAAGCAACCGAGTGTGTGTCACAAGTAAAAAAACCGTCGCGTTCCCAGTTCCAACTTCGTCTAATAACATTCACTCTCATACAGACAGGACTCTGGTACAACACACAACAACAGATTACATAACAATGCTCAATCGTAGGATCAGGCTTAGGCTTATGTTCAACATAGGCTTAGGCAGACATGGGCTAGATTTCGGCTGATGGAGGTAGAATCTTCAATCCAGAGGGGGTAGTAGGAGCCCTGAGGAGGGTAGCTAAAAATTCGATTTTCCGCAAAATATGCGCATTTTCGGCACTTTTACGACAAATGGTACCGTTTTGTACTGTTTTCGACAAAATTTAGTGCTTATTCTTCCAAGTAATACGTTTATTTTTTAAATATAACGTCAGAAAATAACGACGAGGTACCTGCAATCTGGTCAACATTGTCTCTGCTGGCATTTATCAGTTCGTCTAACTCCCTTCCAGCAAGAATAGAAATCGCCAACCAAAGTCTGGCCTGCACGACCAGAAAAGCAGACGGATACCACTGTTAAGAGCCAGTCTCTGAACCGATCGAAGATCTGTGTATTCAGACCTCAAAAATGAACCTTTGCAAAGGAGCGCTCCAAAGTTGGAGGACTAACACGTCTTGATAGTTGTGTAACCACCGCAAAGAATTTCCAGACGACGCTCCACGCTCGAGATATGGCCTTCTAAAAATCAGCGTTCCAAGCTTAACTATGGGACCAAAATTTTGATATCGAATTTCTGAATTTGCTGATCGGAATTCAGACCTAACAAAGCGGGGTTTTTACGTAACTTTTTGAGTAGTTTAGAATCTTTTACTAAATTTCATTTTTGGAAAAAAAAATTTTTTTCCTCCCCCTATCCGGGGGCATAACTCGTCTGAACCTCCCCTAGACCGTTCTTTTTATTTCAGATAATTGTAGCGCTATATCTTAGCTTACACGCCGGTGTAAAACATTACGGACTACCGGACGGCAAACACTGAAATATTTGCGTTCAAAGATTGAATATGCCACATTTTGCACATTACCCCAGTGGCAGACATGAGGCCGCCATTTCAGCTGAGGGGGTGTGGAATTTCTCAATTCCTGAGGGGGCTGAGGGGGTAGGAGCTCCTGAGAGGGGGCTGAGGGGTGGTAAGCCAAAAAGTCCGATTTTCTGCCAAAATCAAGGTTCTTTGGCTTGTTTCTGGTTAAAATAGCTAAAATTAGCTATTCTGAGCTCATTTACACCTAATCCAGGCATATTTTTATATAATTTTCTATATAAACTTCATCAAAAATTCCTGAGGGGGTAGCGGCCGGCTGAGGGGGTAGGTCAGAGCCGGAGGGGGGTCAACCCCCCCTCAGCCCCCCTACCCCTTTCCATGTCTGCAGTGGAACATGCAAAATGTGGATTTTTAATCTTTGAACAAAAATTTCAGTGTTTCCGTCCACCCATATTTTTTACACCGGCGAGTAGCGAAGATATAGCGCTACAAAATCTGAATAAAAAGAACGATCTGGTTCGAACGAGTTATGCCCCCCGATACGGTGACGAAAAAAAATTTTTTTCAAAAAATAAATTAATAAAGTTTCTTAAACTACTCTAAAAGTAAGCAGAAAATTTTAATTCAACTCCAATAGTAGCTGGAACATGGAGTTGAAAATTTTTAGAGGCAGTGAAAATGCAAAATGTGGATTTTTAATCTTTCGCAAAATTTCAGTGTTCGTCCGTACCCGTATTTTTACACCGGCGTGTAGCTAAGAATAGCGCTACAATAATCTGAAATAAAAAGAACGGTCTAGGGGTTCCAACGAGTTATACCCCCCGGATAGGGGGACGAAAAAAATTTTTTTTCCAAAATGAAAAGTAAAAATAAAAATGCCATTTTGCATGTTCCACTGGGCAGACATGGGCAAGGGGGGGGGGGGGCTGAGGGGGGGTTGACCCCATAATTTTCGACCTGCCCCTCAGCCGGCCCAACTACCCCCCTCAGGAATTTTTTGGAGGAAGTTTATATAGAAAATTATGATAAAAATATGCCTGGATTAGGTGTAATGAGCTCAGAATAGCTAATTTTAGCTTATTTTAACCAAAAACAAGCCAAAAGAACCTTGATTTTAGCAGAAAATCGGACTTTTTTGGCTTACCACCCCCTCAGCCCCCCTCAGGAGCTCCTACCCCCCTCAGCCCCCTCAGGAATTGAAATTCCACCCCCCCCCCTCAGCCGAAATGCTAGCCTGTCTGCCACTGGGGTAATGTGCAAAATGTGGCATATTTAATCTTTGAACGCAAATATTTCAGTGTTTGCCGTCCGGTAGCCCGTAATGTTTTTACCGGCGTGTAGCTAAGATATAGCGCTACAATAATCTGAAATAAAAAGAACGGTCTAGGGGAGGTTCCAGACGAGTTATGCCCCCGATAGGGGGAGGAAAAAAATTTTTTTTTCCAAAAATGAAATTTAGTAAAAGATTCTTAAACTACTCAAAAAGTTACGCAAAAAACCCCGTTTGTTAGGTCTGAATTCCGATCAACAGAGTCAAATTCGATATCGAAATTTTTGGTCCCATAGTTAAGCGGGCCGATTTTTAGAAGGCCATATCTCGAGCGTGGAGCGTCAGTCTGGAAATTCTTTGCGGTGGTTACATAACCTATCAAGACGTATTAGTCCTCCAACTTTGAGCGCTCCATGCCAAAGTTTCATTTTTGAGGTCTGAATACACAGACTCGATCGGTTCAGAGACTGGCTCTTAATATTGGTATCTGTCTGCTATTATGGTCGCCACAGACTTTGGTTGGCGATTTCTATTCTTGCTGGAAGGGAGTTAGACGAACTGATAAATGCCAGCAGAGACAATGTTGACCAGATTACCGACTGCCTCGTCGTTATTTTCTGACGTTATATTTAAAAATAAACGTATTACTTGGAAGAATAAGCACTAAATTTTGTCGAAAACAGTACAAAACGGTACCATTTGTCGTAAAAGTGCCGAAAATGCGCATATTTTGCGGAAAATCGAATTTTTAAGCTACCCTCCTCAGGCGCTCCCTACTACCCCCTCAGGAATTGAAGATTCTACCCCCCATCAGCCGAAATGCTAGCCCATGTCTGCCTAAGCCTATGTCTGAACATAAGCCTAAGCCTGATCCTACGCATTGAGCATTGTTATGTAATCTGTTGTTGTGTGTTGTACCAGAGTCCTGTCTGTATGAGAGTGAATGTTATTAGACGAAGTTGGAACTGGGAACGCGACGGCTTTTTTACTTGTGACACACACTCGAGTTTTGCTTAACCAGTAAAGCGTTGCTAGCCTCAGTAGGATCTCTACAAAATTTATTACATGCACGGGAACAAGAAAATCGCTTTTATTCACTTTATAAATTTCATAATTATCTCAAAACGATTCATCCAAACCGGTTGAGATTTGCAGTTGCTACAAAGATTCTTAATCCCTCTTGTTCCTTGCCAATCATACATGGGCCGGAAAATCGGGGGGGGGGTGGGGGGGTTGAGGCGTCGGGGGGGGGGGAGGGTCCCCACCCCGAAAAAAGGCCAAAAAACGCCTAATTGGCATGAAATCAGGGAAAATATCTCCCTCCGGGAAGGGGCGGGTCTGGGGGGGGTTAGCCGGCGAGGGGGTATGGAGTATGTTTGGACGGCCGAGGGGGGTATGGCCGGCGAGGGGGGAGGGGTATACCCCCCCCCCCGGCCATGTATGGCCAAAATCACTTAGAGGGGCAAAAAATCTCAGGAATTAAGCAGAAAAGTACAAGTACCTGACAATTCGTGCCAACTCAGTCTGCAGCGGTTCTCCAGCAGCCACTGCGCCTCTTCCTTGACGCTTTCACAAATTTCAGCTTCCCACGAATCGCCTTCTTTAACGCGTCTGATCTTCAACTTCGGCAACACCAACGTACTCTTCCAGGTCCTGGCCTGCATTTTTTGCAGTCGTTTGGCCCTTTGAAGCAACAGTCGTGCCTTAGCCACCGTTCTGCTCCTAGGAACCGGTTTCTGTTTGGACGGTTTGTCTTGGGGCGGAGAAACGGTTTTATGAACAGGCGACGGTCGGCAGACGGGAGTGGTGATGCCGCAGTTGTGCGAGAGCTCGGGGTTTTGGCAATTGTTCGGACAGAGCCGCTGGTAATAGTTGGGGTTCGTTGGTCTGCCAGTCTGTCAATTCCTCTAGAGTGACTGAGGGGTACACTGACAGCAGGTGGTGACGCTTTATGTTCTCTGTCAGTCTGCAACACAGCAAGCAGACATGGGCAAAGGGGGGGGCTGAGGGGGGGGATTGGCGCCCCTCCAGGCTCTGACCTACCCCCCTCAGCCGGCCGCTACCCCCCTCAGGAATTTTTTGGAAGATTTTTGTATAGAAAATTATGATAAATATATGCCTGGATTAGGTGTAAATGAGCTCAGAATAGCTTATTTTAACGTATTTTGATGAAAAATAAGCCAAAAAACCTTGATTTTAGCCAAAAATCGGGATACGATCACTTGGCCGAAATCATTTCGCCGAAAATCAGTTGGCCGAATACGTTTCGCAGAATATTCAGTTGGCCGAAAATCAGTTCGCCGACTGTACGATTCGCCGAATGTTCAGTTCGCCGAAAGTTCAGTTCGCCGAATCAAAAAATAATATGTTCAGGTATGTTTAATGGTTGCCCATGCGTTTAATGTGATTCGTTCAATTGGCGCAGCCATTTTATTTCATACACGCGTACATAATGATAGCAATACAACTATAAGATAGATACAGGACTTCAGTTGAGAAGATCAGAACGCGGTCCCGCGGGTTTCGATTTTCATCTGTTGCGCTATCGAAAAGCAGAAAGGGGACAACTAAAATTGTTTGGAACTAAAATAAACTAAACTAAAATAAAACAACTAATTGAACTTACATTCGCCTGGCTGCTGTTCATATTGAGTGTATTCTCCAGGGATGACCAGATCCGCCAGGCGGGCAGGGTTAATCGGTGCAGCTTCCTTCACTTTACGAACTCTTCGAACTTGCTGTTTGCACGCTCCGAACGAGGGCATCTGACCAGCCGCTGCCTGCCATGCTCACTGCGCCGTGTACTCGTGCGATGACAGCAGTCGTAGCTTCACTCGTTCCTGTTGCTAGTTCCTTCATTTCCGTGAGTGCTTGCGTTACCTCCACCTTGGCACGATCAGGCGCATGATTGTGCTCATTAGATACGCGACCGACCTAAACGCTCAGTTTGGTACAAGAGGGTAGGTGTAGCGCCGCCTGGGGTTGCAAACTGACCTATCCATTTCGAGAAATTAGTCGCCCTTTACAGCCCTCGCTTCGGCGTCGGCATCTCCAGTAGACAGTTAAACCGTCGTCGCTTTTCTTGTCCACAACGTAAACATGGCCCTCATGGCAGAAGGTGCTACACCCGCGCCTGGTTTTTATCAACGCATCAACCATAGTTACGGCACACAACGTCTGACTGTTACAAGCAGAGTGACCTGGTCGATCAGGCCATTTGCTAGTGAGGGGCAGTTATGCCCCCAGGCCATTTTCAAACAGGTTTGGCCGGCCTTTTCACTCTCTCTGATGTTCTGTTAAGTCTGAGGGTCATAGATTACCTACCTGAACATATTATTTTTTGATTCGGCGAACTGAACTTTCGGCGAACTGAACATTCGGCGAATCGTACAGTCGGCGAACTGATTTTCGGCCAACTGAACATTCGGCGAAACGTATTCGGCCAACTGATTTTCGGCGAAATGATTTCGGCCAAGTAAACCCAACCCCCAAAAATCGGACTTTTTGGCTTACCACCCCCTCAGCCCCCCCTCAGGCGCTCCTACCCCCCTCAGCCCCCCCTCAGGAATTAAAAATTCTACCCCCCCCTCAGCCGAAATGCTAGCCCATGTCTGACAGCAAGTTGTTCGGACTTTTGTTAATTCATCACAAGCGGTAGCGCATGTGCGAAACCGAAATTTTAGAAATCGACCGGGCAGCGTTTTCAGGCCTTTTGGCCACTCTAACCCAGGTGTCACGGCGGCCCCGGCATCAATGAGAGCGGTTGTTTGTGGGTTCGAAACCAGTCGAAGCGACTGGAAGAAGTCGACGTAAAGCCAAACCAGGCCACCGAAAGTCGGTGATGGCCAGAAGGTAAATGGGAACCGAACCGGCGCTGCCGTTCAGCAAGGCGATCGTTGTTTGTAGGCAGGGCTACCCCATTGAAAGGCTCCGAAAAGAGCGAGGGGGGTCTTGAGCTGTAAACAAACAACCCCGATTTTGACGCCCGGCGGGCATGTCTCTCCAATCACCCGCACCAGAGCGGTCGCCGGAAAAAAAGTTACGTGCGCATCTCAATCAATCAACGTTTACTTCTTTTTATAGCCAGACATCTGTAAAACGGTGCTTAGGCAGTAGCAGACATGGGCAAAGGGGGGCTGAGGGGGTTCGCCCACCCTCAGGCTCTGACCTACCCCTCTCAGCAGGCCGCTACCCCCCTCAGGAAATTTTTGGAAGAATTTTGTATAGAAAATTATGATAAAAATTTGCCTAAATTAGTTGCAAATGAGCTCAGAATAGCTTATTTTAGCCTATTTTAATGAAAAATAAGACAAAAAACCTTGATTTTAGCCAAAAATCGGACTTTTTGGCCTATCATCGCCTGAGCCCCCCTCAGGGGCTCCTACCCCCTCAGCCACCCTCAGGAATTGAAAATTCTACACCCCCTCAGCCGAAATGCTAGCCCATGTCTGGGCAGTAGAAGTAAAAGAAGCTATTCTGAGCTCATTTACAAATAATCTAGGCATACATTTTCTATATAAAGTTCTTCCTAAAAATTCCTGAGGGGGTAGCGGGGGGTCAAGCTTTGACCATGTCTGCCCGCGACGGCCTTAAATCAGTAGGCCCCAAACTATCGGATTTTGACCCCCTAAATCCCTTTTTGGCTGCACCGTACCCCAAAATCCCTACGACAGACTGCGAAAAAGACAAATAATCTCACTGTAGCACGGCCAGTTTCTCCAGAGCAGTCAGACTCTTGCTGGAGTGCTGCAGCTTCTGGCTGGCCGATTGCAGCGCCACCTGTCGGATGGCCAGAGAGCACTTTGCGCGCGAGGCTGGCACGCCGCCAGACCAGACCACAAAGTAAACAGGACACTTGAGCTGGCTTTTGAACAGGCGGCACTTGTAGTAGTGCGTGTACATTTCTGTCCGGCGCCAACTGAGCTGCTTCACAGATCGGTTGGTCCGGTAGGCCTGATGCTCGTCTAGAAACTTCTGCAGCTCCTCCCGACTGCTGAAGCCCTGTAGGAAGTTGAGGTTCCACGAACAATTCTGTCTGCTCGCATTATTATTATTATTGACACTCTCGTCATTCTCCTGCTCCGCTTGATTTGTCGACGATGGTGCTAATGCCTCTTCTAGCTTCAATTCCTCCATTTGCAGGCTTAGTAAACAACAAGCACAATACAACGGCGGAGTTTGTTGGCGGGTACAAATCTAGGGAGATCACTACTTGCGCCGATTAGTGTTTTGAGTGTGTACATTTTTGGCCATTTTTTTTGTTTAAACAGGGCCACCGTCCTTGGGCTTGGACGACTATTGCCATGTTTATGCTTAATCGATAGCTAATCGTCATATCTACCCAAATCCCCGTGGGGAGACATATCTGTCGGCGGACTCGAATGCTGCGATTGTTTTAGTTAGGGAGGTCGAAATCGCGCATTTTCATTCTTTTTATTGTTTTTTAATTTGTTGTTCAAGGATCTCTGAAAGTAAATGCGCCGAAATATGCATCTAAGGTAGGCCTACTCACATAGTAAAATTGATAGCTATCTTTCAAAAGATGACTGAGAAAACTTCTTTTTTCTGTTTTTTTTCATAGTGATGATTTTCGTTCAAAAGGGGCCACCGTCCTTGGGCTTGGACGAATATTGTTATGTTTATGCTTAATCGATAGCTAATCGTCATACCTACCCAAATCCCCGTGGAGAGACATATCTGTCAGCGGACTCGAATGCTACTATTGTTTTAGTAAGTGGGGGTTGCGGGGGAAATCGGCCGATAATCGATGAAGTAAGGCGATATGATGAGCGCGTAATCTGAGATGAAATGCAGTAATTGGTTGTGGATGTAATATAATGTACCAATAATGTACAAGTCATTAGTAGTTGTTTGATACCGGATGTGGTCATATTTGTTAAAGAATTACAATTTGGGTGCGCACGTTTTACAGTGCATTACGGTATTTCACACTAATTGACGCAACTCCGACTGTGGCCGTTTATCGGATTTGACCACACGCCGAAACGCATAATCTGGGGTAGAACTTGATATAGCATGCAGTAATTAGATTTTGATGTGTAAAATAATAATCAGGAGATCGTCAGCAGCCGTTTGATACCACATTCAGTCGTCTGTGTTCAAAATTTGAAATTCGAGTGATCTCCCCAACAAATCGCCTCCCGAAGGGTGCGTCGTTGGTATCTCCCAATCAAAGTGGTCCACTGTTTGGACGGTCTGTACCAAATTGGTCCAAATGCAATTTCAGATTGGTTCGGCTTCTGCAATGCTGTGAAGTGAAACAGAGTCTTCTTCAAGCACATACACATGACCTGACGTAGAAAACCGAAGATTTAGATTAACCTATCGGAGTACAATCACTTTGAATGTGCAAACGCGTTCTTTGCTGGTTTCACAACACAACGGTAACTCTTGCTGCTTGCTTGTATCCGCCGGGCCACTAGCCAGCTTAGAGGCAATCACCCCTGTCTGGAGTGCTTGATAGAACAATGCGTCCATGGCACGTAAATTAGGCAGTTCAGCATTTCGATGTGCACGTTCCTCAAATAACCCCGCGAAATGAAGGATACTCTATGGTAATTCCAACACTCTAGTTACACAATCAATTTACCAGAACCATTATGGCACACCTTCGATCCGGGCCTCAGATAGTATAGGCACTTGTATGTAAGGGGGCGTGCAAAAATTACGTAATGGTGTTTTTGCCCATTTTCGGACCCCCCCTCCCCCCCGGATAATCGCCCGTAATAATTTTCTGACCCCCCTCCCCTAATTACGTAATAATTTGGCAACCCCCCAACAGTAACAATTGATAATTTTCTTAGTTTTCTTTATTGATGAGCTACAACTACGTACATGTACGTATAGTCTTAGTTTTACATAGAAAGAAGCCATCATTGGGTGGCTTTTTGTTCAAGTTGAAACCAATGTGTTGTATCATAGATTTTAGGCCTGCTACCATATCACTTGACTGATGATCAATGGTCATAAAACGGAGTTCGTGCGGGACCCAAAAAGTCATGGAGTCATGGAAAAGTCAGGGAATTTGGTGTCCGGTCAGGGAAAAAATTTGATAGAGTAGAATCATCTCTCGCCCAAAGGGCTTTACACACCACCCTTTTGAAAACGGGACTTTTGACTTTCCACATCTACTACAACTTTAAATTTTACCCTTAGAATACCGTTCAAATGCGTTTTTCAGTCAATTTTTAAAACTTCTCACCCTTGTTCTCACTCTGATTGGTCAGGGAAATTTGACTTTGGTCAGGAAATTTTGCTCTGAAAAAACTGCATGGACCCTGTAAAAGATCGAGTCGATAATTGTTATACCCTTATAAACTCTTATCAAACATATGTCAAAGGTAACTGTTACCATTTAGCATTTGAAAAATTGGAAAGCCTTGACTTTAAACGGTAGCTATTCTCTAATCTAAGCGTTCATCTAAGTGAATTGAGAAAATGTAAGCCCAATGGCTTCAAATCGGGACTACATGTACATTTACTGTACGTAAAAACAATTAGAATTATGACCACTTCAGTGATTTCTGCACTTTAAAAAAATTACGTAATGATGTCGCCAACCCCCCTCCCCCCACCGTAATGATTAGTAATCTTTTGGCGAACCCCCCCTCCCCCCTCATGCCATTACGTAATTTTTGCACGGCCCCTAAGTGCAGCTAGTGGTGCGCTATATGCCATAAGCCTGTTGTTGTTATTTGTTATTTCTCTGACTGTACAAGCAGTGATGAAATTCTGATCTGTGTATGCACCAATGGAAGGACCCAGCAAAGTGAACTGTCAGTGGATCACTTGCTATTAGGGTATAAATATCGACAATGGTGATGACATACAGATACAGTAGTCTTCTGCCAAAACGATTGCTACTTTTCCTTTTGGAATACTCTGTACATACAGTATAGATAAAAAAATATCCCATCGCTTATTCGGCCTTCACTCAAACGTTTCGTTCTCACTCACTTCTTTACCGATTTGGCTCAAATTTTCAGCAAAAATTAACAACATGGTTGACTAAATATTCTGCAAGTGTGGTGCCAAAATTCCGACTCATGCTGGTTTTATGACCCGAAAACTAGGAATGAGGGTGGTCCACGCAAATTTAATTTTTTTCGGTAATACAAGGAGTACAGTCCTGAAACTTGAAGGAATGATTGGCGTTGCTATTGGGCATAACATACTAAGCGGGCAGCCCTGTAGCCCAAAGGGCACTAAAATGGGGGAATTTCAAAAACATGAGTGAAAATCCCATAGTTAAGAAATCTGCACCTTCTAGAATCAAAGCACTGAATCAACATGGATTGTAGCAGGAAGTTCGACAAATAAATGAACCTGATATTTAAGCTCTGTTCCACACCATAGTAACCATCCCTGCAGCGTTTTTTGAAAATTGAAAATCTTTAGAATCGTCATTTTGCCGGTTTTTCGAAGAAAAGTCATATTTCGTCATGTTTTTGAAATTCCCCCATTTTAGTGCCCTTTGAGCTACAGGGCTGCCCGCTTAGTATGTTATGCCCAATAGCAACATCAATCATTCCTGCAAGTTTCAGGACTGTACTCCTTGTATTACCGAAAAAAAATCAATTTGCGTGGACCACCCTCATTCCTAGTTTTCGGGTCATAAAAACAGTATGAGTCGGAATTTTGGCACTAAACTTGCAGAATATTTAGCCAACCATGTTGTTAATTTTTGCTGAAAATTTGAGCCAAATCTGTAAAGAAGTGACTGAGAACGAAACGTTTGAGTGAAGGCCGAAAAAGCGATGGGACATTTTTTTGATCTATACTGTATTTGCAAACCAAAAATTTAAAAATAAATTACTTGTGCTTTCTTCTTTTGCTTTGCCAAGTACGCCAGCGCTGCGACATGTGTGTGTGTCACTCTGATGCCCAACAAACGCGAAATTGCACGCTTTTGGACCGAATTTCACCAGCTTCGTATTGATAGATTATCTATTTGATTTCTTCTTGCCCCCAAGGAACGCCGAATCCAGTCTTCGGACGACAACGGCCACGACGTTCCATTTATTATACGAGTGTATACCCTGTACAGGCTAAGCTAGGTTTCGCTGCAGAATTGCGAGGGAAGCAGCGTGCATTTCACTTATGCATGACGCACTGATGCTCCGATTTTGATACATCGACACTAACCCCCCACCAATTTGGAAGTACCAGCTTCTGTTCAGCACTGTGAACAAGTTTTAGACTTCTACATTGATTGGGGATTAGGCTTGGGATGAAGTTAAACGTACCTTTAGGATCTATCTTTAGGAATTTTAGGATCTAACCTCAGCTTAAATCAGGCAGGTTTTCGCTAATGGGGGATAGTGTCCCACTATTGCCGAACGTTTTCTTACTTTTTAGCGAAAAACAGCAGCGCCGCTACTTCCATTTCATCTCTGAAAATTGGCTACCGTAGTAGATAGATAGTGTTTTCGTGTTGAGAAACAAAGACTATGTCGAGTACGGTAGCTAGAAACGAACGGATCTAAAAGAATCGAAAAATTTTGCACAAAACAGAAACCGAGTGGATTGTGAATGGCCTATAGATGTAGAATGACTTCAAGAATTTTTAAAACACTGAAAAACACGTTTACTGCCAGTACATCTAACGAATCGGTCACAATTTTCAAAAATAACGGGAATTTTTGCTGTTCCGACGTACTTTTTTTACTGTTTACTAAGCCTCTGACGATCGGTAAATAAATCTAACGGGTCGGGTAAATTTTGTTCGATTTCTAGTAAATTAATCTGCCCGGGTAAATATTGGGTAAATATTGATCCGGAGATACACAGGCCACACCCTCCCGAAGAAGTTGGAAAGTTGGAAAATAGAAAATGCTTCCCAACAATTTGGAAATTAGGAAAACATGCAACCTCACCGGATACACATGCACCATCTATACTCTATTATTACTGTTCACCAACCATAAGCGCGTTCAAGATAATCCAGCTACATAACGGCTCCGAAAATAATTTCCCCATCTTACCACCCCCATTACAGTACATATGTATTAGCAGTATTAGTCATTGGTGATTCTCCGTTTTCAATTTTCTTGTTACACTTTCGAATTTAGTTTATCAATTGCTAGATATTTGATATCCATGCATTTTACATATACAATATTTAATAGTGCTTTCTTTTACTTAATGTTAAAGTGTTTTCTCTTTTTGGTCAACAATTGTGACTACGTACTGACTGACACTGCCTGCAATTTAGAAATCGACTTCTGACATCTATGCTCAAATAAAAATCACCCGATTTACAGTCATAAACCCGACTTTGAATCTATGTTAGTTTAGATTTAGGTTTGCTGTGAGGCCACCGAAAGGCAGTGATGACAAGTAGATAAATGGGTTGGGAAGGCAAGTGTGTGTGGAACGCCACAGAATACGAGTTCTTCAGCTTTAGGTTGCCTTTGCCAGGGATGGACATGCACAAACTAAGTTTTTTTTGTATTTCGACTTATGGAATGAAACAATTTTGCGACAAGCTATCAATTTCCAGCACGAGCTGTTGGGCTCATTTTCTTCATTTTGCCGTAGTACTGCATATTTCCCGTCTCTTGTTGTGTAACTTGCGATTTTCCAACTTTGCTACTTTCGAGTTGGCGATGTGTGACATTGGATGGAAAACCCGCAAAACTTGGTATACCCTGTGTACCGCACGTACTCACCGTTTCCGTTTTTTGGGAGGCGATTTGTATACGGGCCTGATAAGGCGAGACGTGTAACAGAAGACTCGTGCCCAAATAGCCTACTCGAAAAATCGATACGGTACGGACAGGCGGTGTGATGTGGTACACAGTTCTGTTTTGTGAAATCGCCTATGTAGCGTCTGTTGGAAAGTTGGAAACAGTAAATCGAGCAGAAGAAAACGGAAATACTCAGTAAATTGTCAGCACAATCCTGTTATTCCATTCAACCAGTGCTCTTACTACAACAGAACCTCCATAAATGGGACCCTCACTATGAAGGAAAGCAATAAGCGTCCCATTTACGGAGGTTAAATCAGCCTTTCAGTGTCCTTGTGGCGTTCCAATTTCTTTTAAGTAGGTGCCCCATTTACGGAAGCGTCCCACTTATCGAGGCCCCATTTTATGGATGTCAAATTGTGATTTGATTTTTGATTTTGGTGCTCACTGTCTGGATTCAAGATGTTGGTTGCGTTTAGTTTCTTACAACAGCGCGATTAGTTTTTGAGTTCTGTTTTTTTCTGTTATGTAAAAAGAGTAAAAAGAAAAGGAGAGGTGCGGAAGAGACAAGGTAGAGGAGGGAAGCGCTAACCTATGACGCATCCGATTTTTTATTTTTGAGGCGAGAACAGATGCGTCGCTACTATAGGTGCGTCGTTGGTATCTCCTGATCAGAGTCAGGCGGTCTGTACCAAAGTGGTCTAAATACAATTTTAGCTTGTTATAGCTTCTGCAATGGTATCAAGTGAAAAAGCATATATACGCTTGACCTAACGTCGAAAACCGAACATTCGGATAAAGTTATTAGAGCACAACCAGTTTTAATGTAACGAAAAAGACAAACACAAACGTTATGCTTTTCTGTTCCTTTGTATTGTATCGGTTCTTCAAGAAAAGGTCAGGGTGATACTAAAAAGAAAGGGTTTACAGCAAAACAAGGTTGTTGATCAACAGTAAGTGACACACCGAGTTATGATGGGGGAATGTTGGAATAAACAGACAGACCGACTCAAAGTAAAGCAAGCAAACCATTACAAAAGAAAATCAAACGTTAAAGAAACGTTATAGGATCTAGAGGATTATCTTTTTGATTTCTTCTTGCTCCCAAGGACCGCCGCCGAATCTGTCTTTGGACGGTCTTCACATTCATTATACGAGTGTAGAATGACTTCCAGAATTAGCGAAGCAAAAACACTGAAAAACACGATTACTCCCAGCCCAGTACGTCTGACCAATCAGTCTCAATTTTCAGAAGTGACGAGAATATTTGCTGTTCCGATCCGACGTTTTTTACTGTTGGCTAAGACCTCCTGCGATCAGTAAATCAATCAGGGCAGGGTAAATTATGTTTGATTTCTGGTAAATTAACCGCCCGGGTAAATATTGATCCGGAGATACACAGGCCGCCCCGCTTCTATAGAGTGAAAAAAATCGGTTTGTTGGTAATGAATTGTATTTGTTATACCTTGTTATAGCTAGATAGCAACTGTGGCTCGTTATGGATATAAGCAAAGTGAACGACGAGGAGAAACTCAGCCTTTGTCGAAAGTATTTCAGAGGTGCTTTTTTGTTCGGAGATCGAAATTTAAAACTAAAAACCGTTCCTCAACTGTTTTTTTCTTCAGTGGGTCTAGCACTTTTGCCGTTCCTTTGGCTCGTGAATGTGTTATGGTTTTTACATGATGCCTTTCTCAGAAAACCCGACTACCCTCAGCAGAAAGAAATTCGAAAATGTACCTACCTAATTACCTACTTTTCAATTTTCTAAACAAATTTTACGGGTAATAATTCTGCTTTAGACGTCATCTATTCCTTGATTGGCACTGTGATATGGTTGGTAGTGGTGGTTACTTGGCAAGTGATTTTCCAGACCCATCGTGTTTCTTGGGGTGCAACTGGTGATTATTTGAGCTTCGTTTACCCGAAGGGCTACCCCTGAACTTTCGAGCGCACAAGCACAGAAGTGTGCTGAATATTATGTAAACAGTCTTGTGTTTCTGTACTGTACATTCGTTCTTTGTTGTATGTTTTATTTTTCGAGAAAGCTGACTCGAACTAAACAGTCTTTGAGTAAAGGTCCAAAGTTGTGTTATCCCGTTTTACCACCAACCACACAAGAAAATCAGCTATAAAGTCTTTTATTTTGCTGTTGGATCAATGTCCATCAGTTCCACGATTGAATGACTTCTGTGAGAAGGATCCGGTCTGAAATGCATTTATTACACTTTTATTTTTTTTAATACCTGTTTCATATACCATTCAAAGTGGTATTGTGATAACTGGGAACCGGCACCGTAATACATATGTTCATAAATAATAAAATAGTAATTAATAACGTTACCTTTTATTTCCAAGAGCTACTGCATCGCAAAGCTTCTCTGGCATTTTGCGACCAACTGTTTCGGGTAAAGCAAATGTAAGTAGAGCTCCTAAAAAAGCTGTTCCTCCAAAAATCAGCAGTGGTAACCATTGGTAACTTTTGCCCTAAAACGAGTTTACTGATTGTTTAGTCAACAAAACCAGCTACCGGCCTTAGAGCTGGCCGCTCAAGGAGGGAAGGGGCTTTGGTTTGGTGTGGAAGAAAGAAGTATGTACAAATTAGTTAAGTATCGAAACGGAAGTTTATGACTAGTAACGCAAAAAAAACGACCACACATCAACTGGATGGATACACAAAACCGCACACTAAACAATCACATACTGGCATAAAACCTACTGAGCTTAGCTTAGCATAGCACTTCAGCTGATGGATAGAAAGAATAATAGGTTTTTGGTCCGAGGGGTTCTTTTTACCGTTGTAGGCTTCTAAGTTATCTTCCATAATACCCTGTTTTGATGATTGACTGAAACGACAACTAAACAAAGTATTCAAACCAACCAATTTGGAGAGTCCAGAAATATAAGGCGCAATCATTGGTCCCAGTCGAGAGACAGCAGAACTGGTGGCCAGGCCGGTGTTCCTGATTACTGTAGGGAAAAGCTCGGTTGTGTGAACGTAAATCACAGAAAAGCTTATGGTAACTCCCAGTTTCCCAGCCATACTCACGCCCACTTTCAGCCAGTTCAAATCTGGAATCAGCGCTTCAGAACAAGTTCAATGCGTAGGGATTTTAGAGTCATGGATTTTTAGAAATGTATGACAGTCAGGCACTTAACGCCGTTTATGGTACCGTCACCATATATGGTACCACTACCATATATGATATGAAATCTGAACAGAGTGGTACCATATATGGTACCGGTACCGGTTACAACGCGAAGGTGGGGGTACCATATGGTGTCGGTACCATAAACGGCGTTAAGTGCCTGACTGTATGACCGATTCGTCTTTGACCATATCACATTGCTTGAACTCTTGCGTGATACCTCATCTGATATGGTTTCGCGTCCATATCAAATGAAAACCGGTGACAGGCAACAGATGACGAGAAATTTCTGCCTTTTTCCAGACCTACCTAACGGAATCCAAGGCACAACTGACAGACAAAAGCCGCAGAAAAACAATGAAAGGTAGGCTGCTGGTTTCCGGCCCAGATGCAGTAGAGCCGCGGTCATTAGCTGCGCTGGAATTTCTACTGGTGCTCCCGCTAGTGCATTATTAATAAATACGTTTCCTGAGAAACTGGAAACGTTCAGAGCCAAGCCGTAATAAACCATCGTGTTTACAGTCCTGAAAGTTGAATTTTGCTTCAACTTTAAAATTGACAGTTCTAAATTACCTACCATATTATCCAGACAGTAAATGTGCGAAATACTAGCACTTTGTGTTTGAAAATATGGAAGAAGCTCTCCTTTTTCGATTGCTCTTGCTTGTCATGCTAAAAAGTTTGACTTTGACTAAGCATGAGCAACCAAATTCGACTTATTCAACTACAGTCTGTCTGTCTGTCTGTCTGTCTGTCTGTCTGTCTGTCTGTCTGTCTGTCTGTCTGTCTGTCTGTCTGTCTGTCTGTCTGTCTGTCTGTCTGTCTGTCTGTCTGTCTGTCTGTCTGTCTGTCTGTCTGTCTGTCTGTCTGTCTGTGGTATGGCTAAGAAGAGGAGTGTCTTATATTGCGGTCAAACTGTTCCTGAATTTCAACTATTTTTCCTGAATTGTACTTCAAGAGCTATAAAATAGTGCGCCAAATTCGCTGCGTTTTTTTGGAATTAAGAAGGTATTTATCTTGTCCATCGTTTTTTTTTGTATAAAAAACTATGCCATATATGTACAATAGTACATGTAAAAACCATATGAGTTAACACATGTTTGTTGGTTGCAGTCGCTTAAACACTGAGAAGGCCAGAATACTAAACCTCAGTGTGACAGATGTGGAACAGTAATGATCTGTCAACCTTAATCTGATTAAAAAATGTTCTGTTTTCGTGGTTCTGTTATCATAAACCCAGTTTTTTAGCCTGATTATCAGTTTCAATGTGTTACAGATCCATAAGAAGTTCGAGAGTGTTCAAAGCCATTCGAATTGCAGACTTTGTACACAGACCAGACCATCATGAGCTGTGTTACGATTAATTGCGTTACTGTGCGACTGAATTATTCCAAAGCATCAAAATTGTCCTGTTGTTCATTAATTAGTATTTAGGTATTCTTACAATCGTTGTTTGAAAGAAGTTTGGCCAGATTTTGTAGAATTTTGAAAAGTGCGTTTAAACTTTTGCTAACCCTTCTTCTGACAGATTGACTTAAAGACCGGATATAACTTCACCATTACGCAACCCATTGCAGCACAGATCTGCACCACCTTTTTGTTAAGATCTCCAAGCTATGTAACGGTGTATAACATTTGCCGATTACCTCCAACAACTCAGCGAAAAGTTACTTTTTCTTGAAGAGGACAAGGTGCGTTTAAATATTTGTACCCCACTGTATGTACCTGCTTCAAACCGTTGGCGATTTCTTTCAGTCAATTTCCGGCATAGGACGACCATTAATTTTCGCTGCTGATTCCAGCACCTCCGGGCTTCCTCAACTCGACCTTGAGCTAACAACCATCGCGGACTTTCGGGTATTATGCTGAAAACTAACTCTAAATTTTGTTTAAACAATTTTCGTCCGTACATACCACCAGAGCAAAACGGGAAGTAAGCAGGAGCGCAACAGACCAGATTAAGGTACGGTAGTCGCGTGTCCAATAG